>JAEIFU010002016.1:0-52681 GCA_018904235.1 Lordiphosa stackelbergi
AGCTACAAGCTCGAAGGACTACATTTTTATATTTTTTTTATACAAATTTTAAGGGTACTGTATACCTTCAAGGTGTAATTTTTTAAGGGTTTACAGCAAATTAAATTACACAAAAACTGTAAGTGCATTCGTTAGGTAATCGGTTAAATTAAATTTAGCTTTTATGTTTTTGTTGTTGCTGTATTCTGTTCAAAGTTATCCAAAAATTTAAGACATAGGCCCATGGGTGCAAAAATTTTTTGAGAACGGATGATTTGAATTTAAAACTGAAAACGGGGTTTTGTTAAGAATTGTTGTAATTCTGGTGTGAACTAGGATATTTTAGATCGGCCAATAAATGCCAGAGTTATGAGGTTTCAAAGTAAAAATTTTGAAAATTCATTTATTTTTCCCACTGTATAGGTCTAGCTCCGTTATTTTTGGACCGATGAAAATATCCTAGTTCACTCCAGAATGGTGGGTATTATGAGTAATTTAAAAAAAGAATTTGAAAATCGGTTAACAAGTACTCTTGAAATTTTTGCCTCGCCTTTGAGTTTCGACATCTGTTTTCGATGATATGAAAATTATTTTTGATAGATTTCAAATATTGATTTGGTGCATTTGGGTGTTACTTTACAAAAAAAAAAAAAAAAAATAATCAAAATCGGTCAAATAGTTCTTAAGAAACTTGGTTTAAAATGCGTCAAGACATGGTAAAAAACAAAATCTCCAAAGATTTTTAAGTAAAAATTATATTTTCACAATTTTTTTTTTAAATTGCGATGATTTTGTAATTTGTTTTTTTTTGTTTTTTGTAGCTTGGATATTTAAGAATATCGCCCCAAAAGGATTTTTTTTAATTTGAAATACTTTAGAAGATATACAGGCCTGTTCCCGTTTTCGATTCCGATCAAATTATGCGGAATCGGAATTGTAAAGATGTACTCGCTTCAAAAACCGACTGTGTTTTTCGGCTTCAAACTTCAAAGCCCCATTTACCTTCATTCGACCCTCTTGATGACAAAAGGACTCTTTAATCGTCTCTTAGAAATCACAGCTCTTACCAATTCCTTTTGTCGAACAATGTCTACGCTAATACAAGTAATTTTCACATTACTTCAAACTTTGAACGCATTTATCTCGAAACCACGTTTTTCGAACTGGCGGCCATGATATCTCCAGTTACACTGAACCGATTTTGATAATTCAAAGTGAAATCGACGCAGAATTGTCACCATTCTGGTCTGACCCTCAATCATAATTTAAAATAATTTTTTATTATGTATTTAGTTACACTAAACTACGAAAAAGGGCCCAAAACGAATTTTCGCTAAAATATTTCGCTAAAATAGCATTTAAAGTTTATCCATGCTAAATTCTTTTTATTTACGGGGCCACGCGAACCATTGGTCCAACAGTGGACTCTTAAATCCAATTGCATCCAATTTGAGTCCTCGACTTGTGGATCATTTCGTGAAGCTAGTTCGTGAAACTGGATTGTTGGTGGATAAACCAACCCGTGTACGTACTCGGTCGGTGCGCTCGACCAAATTCATTGCCCTGTCAGCTGTGGTGGTCATTTGACCGAAATTGTTTTTCATAAAGAAATGACATGAACCAATCTTTCCAATAAATGTTGTGTTTTGTTTTGTGTTTTTTTTTTTTTTTGCTGGTATTTCTGAAACTTGTCCAAAATTTTAAACAGTAGTAAGAAAAATAGTCAAAACCCAAAATCAAAATTATTTAGGTCTGTTCTCAATTCACTTAGGTTTTTGTTAATAAGGTTAAATGGAAGGTGAATCATATCTACGGTTACTATCGGAATTGCTTTTAGCAGTTAAAACCGACAGCTCAAAGCCAACTGGATTCATTTCCTAGCAAAAGTAAGCCTTGGTCTAGTAAACACAGATTTCCCTGCCACCTTCCATATAAATTTGTAAAAGTAAAATGGCAAATTCAAACGTTTAGCTTGGTACTCAGACAAACTAAACCGTCCGCTAGTGGAATTGACAGATAATTCCTATGGGGCATAGATAATCAAGCATAAAAGCACACTTTGGAAAGCCTATCTTTTTGAGATATGTTAACTCCATGCTGACAAAGAGAACATTCATTGTGACAACTCAAAATTTGTGTTGACATAGAAAAACAAGTTGGTTAGAGGGAGACGGACATACACTAGTGGGCATAATTATTTTGACCAAAAATAATTCATAAATAAACCATTATAGCGCTTTTAAAGCAATAATGCATATTTGGGTGCGTTCTAGCTCAAAAACTAACTGGCGCCAGTGTAGCTCATGAAAAGCACAAAAAGTTGAAATTTTAATGGAAATCGGCCATTCTTCGCTGATCGATCACGAACTTACATCTTATAAAAATGAAGAAAGTTTGAACTACAATTTACAGATAAAACTAAGTACTATAACTTGACAAATCATTTTTTTAAAAAATAGCTCGTTTCTAGGACATAGATTCCAGGGAAAATGGGCAAAAAGGGTCTTTTTGCATTTTTATGTCCATTTTACAGTTAATCCATTAAAGATATGCAATTTCTA
Organism: Lordiphosa stackelbergi; assembly: GCA_018904235.1. Classification (NCBI taxonomy): domain Eukaryota; kingdom Metazoa; phylum Arthropoda; class Insecta; order Diptera; family Drosophilidae; genus Lordiphosa; species Lordiphosa stackelbergi. The sequence goes on from JAEIFU010002016.1 coordinate 2,541, forward strand.
AAGCCAGATTCGGGTTCAGCGAGAAAAACTTGTCTAGAACCAATCATTGTTTTAGCATTTGAGGTCCTGTGCTGAGAATAAATCCATTTTGAAATCTTGTCAAAATACTTATGCCAACCCCCATTTGCACATTTTGATTTATATTTTCTAACCTAAGCAGCCGATTGTGTACTACTTATGTGTTATTGAAAGATTACTTTTATACCATTATCCGATATAAATTTCAAAAATTTTAGGATTTTTCGTTTAAAAGATATAATGGTTTATTTATGAATTATTTTTGGTCAAAATAATTATGCCCACTAGTGTAGTCACTAAAACAGCGATGGCCAGCGAGGGCGAGGCCAAAAAGTGAGAGAATATTGGTGTGCGAAAATTTGCTTCGACCTAATTAGCTTCAAACTTTGGCGAGCGAATGACGGCTTTTTGCTCTTTTGGTCTCAGCCTTGTCAAGCGTTCGGGTCGTGTACGTGTAAATATCGAAATGTTTTCATCCACTGGGAGGAACCAGAGGCCATCGCTGCACTAAAACAGAGCGACCCAATAGAGAAGACGCGTTGGTTAACAAGAGAGCTCTCTTCAGACTACAGCCGTTTTACTTGCAATGCAGTGTTCATAGATTCACACAACCATAACTTCGGCTCGCGTTTGCCTAAAAGCACGACTGACTTCGGCTCATATGAGAGCATGAAAGAGTCAAAAAGTGACTCAAAGAGCAAAAGTGACAGCAAACAGCTGACTAATATCTGAGTGAAATGTAGACGATGCAGCAAAGTGTGATTCTATGTTAGAATTTCTTTGGATGGGGGAGTCCAGTGTGACTGCTCAACGACAATATACCACCCACGCCAAAAAATAGCACCAAATGTGAAACTGTCACACTCCACTGTCATTTGAATTTGGTTAATTGTTTTTTTTTTTTTTTTAATATTCAGCGATATTTGGAGGACATATGGAAGGAAGAAGTCATGGATAATGCAAAATGTTGGTATCAAATTACGAGAATCTTTGATTTTTGTCGTACTTTTGCTGCTGACATTTCAATGGGTCGGTGTCGTAAAAATTACAAAACATTTTTTCTGCTCATACCCCATTGGAATTGAATCAGCTGTTTCTGCCTGTCAAGTTAGCGCCTGTGAATGTCAAGTTAGCGGCGCCATGAGCTTTCCTACGGTTAACGATTTATTCAAAAAATATTTTTGTTGTTTGGTTTTAGCGACCTATTTCTTTAAAAAATATTTTATTAAATATTTCTAACTTTTGTCTTCCGAATTCCCAGTTTTTCTAATATCAATTTTTCTAATTATGCTTCCCTAATTTATATTTTTCTGCTAAAAGTTTCCCTAAAATTGGTTTATTCAATTAATTTAAATGCCATTTTGGGAAAAAAGAAGTTGAACAACTTCATCTTCTACCAGCTCTGCGCACATCCACACTAAAAATTTATTGAATAACAATTTTGTACAATTTTCTAATTAACAGTAACTCATGGCCTGGCCCCCTGGTATTTTCAAACAATTCAAGCATTGTAAATTTCAATTGTAATTGTCACAGACACAAAGAGCAGCACAGAGATTTTGTTTTGTTTACTTTGTGGGCTTAGAAAATACTTTCCCCATTCGATGTGCAATTCAATATTTATTGAGTTTTGGCTGCTTTGCAAAGTTTCAACTGAAAACACTTGTCGAAAATTTAACAAACTTGCAAAGGGGAGGAGGAAGAGGAGGCAAAAAATGGTATTTTAATCGACTTGAAAGTAAAACTGGGGGAATATATTTTGAATATTTTAATATATTTTCAAAGGTATTTAAAGGTAGACAAAGGTACTTATGGCTGGAACTAAAGGCTGCCGGGCACTAATTGAAATCCTGCTATAGTTTTTATTTGTTTGTTTTTTTTTTTGTAACAATTTTTTGAAGTGGTCAAGTGTGACAGGTCTTTCCCCAAACACACACACGCACACACACACACTCACGCACACACAGTCAAAATGGGAAATGACAATGTGTGTGTACTTTGTGGTGGGTGGTTTGGTGGGTCTAGCTGCAGTTTGGTATGAGTAATTGACTACGTGCGTATAAAGTTTGTGCTGGCATTTTACCCGAGTACCATGAGAGTGCCTACAACAGCAACAACAACACCAATCAGGCTGCCCTTGAGTGTGGTCAGGATGTGTGTGTGTGTGTGTGTGTGTGTGCAATCATAAATATGCATTCTGTTGGCCATTTGTCATGGCTTTTTGCTTCAAATACTACAAGAGTTCTTCTTCACAAAAAGTTGAATGCATTTCGGTTTACTATTCTTTTTTTTCGAGACACAGAGAGAGGGAGCTTAATAGAGATTGATAAGAATGGGTGAGATATCATTTAATCTGAAATCTCTTTTAATACCCCTGATGCCGCTATCGCGTGCCATTGTGTGGCTCGTATTTTTTTTCATCCTCCATTCGATTTCTCCCTCCAGCTTTTGGCACACAAATAAAATTTTAATGTTTCCGTTTACTTTGGCAAATACTTGGAACATGGTAAAGTTATCCCCTTACCTTTTCCTCACTCGAAAAGTTGCATTTCTTTGTGTTTGTGTGTGTGTGTGTGTGTGTGTGTTGCATATAATCTGCTCAAAAAAAGAAAACTTTTCTTCTTGCAGGAATTTGTGTGCATTGCGAAAAAAAAATTTAAATCCATATCCTATTGGTAAACACTTGAAGCATACCTAAAGCAGCAAACGCTTTGAGTTATGCGCATACTTTTGTAGAGCAGTGTGAGGCCAAATCGAAAAGTATAAAACCTGCTGAGAATGCAAGTTTTGTTAAATTAAATTTTAAATATTTTGATTATTGACTGCACAAAGCCCCCAACATTAGCCTAAGAAACAAATATGGATTTGATTTACGACATTTCTGGAGTGAGAAGAGAGCATGAAATACCAGCTAACTTAACTATAATCAAAAAATATCTATATTCATTCATTGAAATCGTAAAAACGGCAGCAAAAAGTAAACCGGAGTTATTCCAAAGGGAGCCTTTTCACGAGGCTGGAAGCAACAAAGACTGATCCTATTCCCAAAGAACAAAGGACCCGCAAACGATGCTAGATCTTACCGTCCAATCTGCCTTCTAAACACAGTAGGAAAGCTCTTTGAAAGAGTGCGAGAATTGAAGAAGAAACCACCGAGGGAAGCTCCATACTGGCGGATGAGCAGTATGGATTTAGACCTGGCAGAAGCACACTGAATGCGCTAGAGAAGGTGCATAATATAGCCCAAAGGGCTATTGAGGGAGAACGATGGCTTTACGGGTCGAAGGAGTATTGCGTGCTGGTCACGTTGGACGTTCCCAAACTGGAACCATATCCTCTGTGCCATCAGCGAAATGCACATGCCACATTACCTTATAAGAATAGTCGCACAATATTTTGAGAACAGATTATTGTTGTTACATGTTAAATTGGCTATACAGCTCCTCCAACGGGGCTTCTCTCAATCTCTTGGCGTGTGTGCTTTAAATTTTCGCCAGAGAAAGGGACGTACAATTTACGCCGTCCGAACGCCAAGTTTGAAATTTGTTTTTTCATGGTGCTGCGCCAATAGCTGGTGAAGGTGACCGATGTATTTTCTAAAGAAAGATAAAAACTTTTATTATTAGAAATAGGACCACAGACCTATAACATTTCAGGACGAGTTCCACAAGGCTCAGTGCTTGCCCTCTTTTATGGAACGTGACGTACAATGGAATGCAAACCATAGCCAAAGACGCAGGAAGAAGTAACGCAAAAAACGAACTTCACAATTGAATCTACCAGAAGTTGGCTCCGGCAGTTAGGATTACCCCTGGAAGAGCCCAAAACGGAAGTAATCCTCATAAGCAGCCTTTGCTACAACCAATCTAGAAAGCCAATAGCCATAAGGTTTAGTCTTTTTATGGTTGCCCAAATATTGTTTATGGAAGTGCAGAGATCAATGCATATGAATAAAAAAAGTATGCTTTTCGTCAAATGTCAAACAAATGTCAGTAAATAATATTTAATCACCATTACCATTTCCAAGTTCAATCTAGCAATATTTAGAGAGAAAATTGTTGCTGCCTCTCAATTTTTGGTGCTAAACGATAGTGCCAGTAGGAAACCACTGTGGTTAGAGCGAGACGACCATATGTATAAATGTATCGAAAAAGCATAAGTGACAGCGAACAGCTGACCCAAAAGTATCTAGAGAGCGTAAGGGAGAGCGAACAGCTGACCAATTTTTGACAGAGGCGTCTTTCAAAAGTTTCTCTCTAATACTCATTCTCCATGGTTCAATGTTTATTCATGGAAAAGTATTAGTAAGGAACTTTGCTCAGTCGACACCACTTCTGTCAGAAAATTGCTCATTTTTCTCTCATTTACGCTCTCTAGAGCGCAAAAGTACTGTGTCTCTCTCTAACACACAATGCAGTTTGACTTGGGCAAGCATTCGGTAAGAATTGGCAAGTAAGTTCGTGCCCCCGGGGCTATCGTTGGGGAACTCTGGTTTATTGTTTTGGCGGATTGTGGATTGATGGTAAAAAAAAATGTTTCGCTCCGGCGATTTTTGGTCAAAATTTACTATGATTTAGTCCAGGGGCGCTCTTGCCCATTCCACAAGACACGCATGTGTTGTTGTGGTACGCAAAGGAATAGCTTTCGCGCATAGGTTTAGGCGCACGCCACAAAAGCCTTCATAAAGCCGAACCGAAAACCAAAATTCAAAACGGTTCCGGTTCGGTTCAGGATTTTTGACTTGTGAATTTAGAATTTAAATCGATTCCCTAGGTTTAGTTATTTTAGAGATTTCGGACTAAATTAAGTTTCGCTGATGGACCCTCAATGGAGAAAAACGCCTTCCTAGCCTTAATTGATCTTTTAAGGATAACTTGTCAACCGCTTTTAAAATATCTTTTTTTTGCACAAGCGAATAGCAAAAACGAAATCACGGTCAATTCTATGAAAATTTTACCAAGAAACCATGGGTCTACAATGAATTCCTAGTCCGCGCAAATCGACTTCAAATATTTATGTTATATTTTCCCAAAAACATGTTAAAAAGTCGGTTAAGCGCTACTATAACATACTCCATATCCAAAGTTTATTATCTGATAAATTTTAGATAGAAGCCACACAAGGTCATATGAAGCCATAAAGTGTGTTAAGTGCTGCCCATCATCGTTGAACCGGTGTTACCCAGCAAAAAATTGTTTTGCTTACAACTCGACTATCGTTTGTCCGATCTTGGTCATTCCTTTGGCAAAGCGATAAATAATCTTAACTAGAAAAAATCTCTAGATGGTAAAAACTATCTATCTGCAAATCTGTAGGAGATATGAGGTTTTTTAAAATGCGGGGCGGGGGGCGTGGCAACCTGTGACATTAAAATTTATCTGCCTGCAAGTACAAGAAGTATTTGTCCCATACATGTCAAGTTTCTATGTCTCACTATGTCAGAGATCTGTACGTTTTATATGGACAGACAGACAGACAAGGCTATCTCTGGTATTTGATGTTTTAGCTTTTTATAAATTCGTCGGTGCCATAGAACTTTGAGAGATTTCATTTTGAAAATCTAGTTAGAACACCAGACGTTCTAATTGAAGTTCCATCTCTAAAAACAGGGCTGAATCTCTCTCCAAAAAATTTCCCCCTCTTTATACCCTGTACCCATTAAAAATGGGTAAAAGGGGATCATGAAGTTGTGCAAATGTATGTAACAGGGAGAAGGAAACATTTCCGACCCTATAAAGTATATATATTCTTGATCAGCATCAACAGCCGAGTCGATTTAGCGCATGTCCGTCCGTCCGTCCGTCCGTCCGTCCGTCCGTCTGTCCGTCTGTCTGTATGAACGCGTCGATCTCAGAGATGGTAAAAGATAGAGGTTTGACATGTATGGGACAAATGCTTATTTTATCTGCACGCAGATCAAGTTTGTTTCAAATTTTGGCCACGCCCCCTCCTGCCTCCGCAATTTGGAAAAAACGTTATATCTCCCACAGATTTGAAGATAGACGATTCGTACTTTCTAGAGATAGTTAGTAATTAGCAAATTGATTTGCCGAAAAATAAAGATCGGATAAACGGTTCTCAAGTTATGAGCAAAAAAGCGAACCAAGCCCCCCCGCTACCACCCCTCCCAGCCTAAAAAAATGTTGCATACTTTTCGGATGGTCACCCTAAGGACCGCAGGAGCACTGTAAAACATGTTTTTTCATGAGTAACGGGTTTACCGAAGTCGGTTAGAGCCGACTTTAACTTACGCTCTCGTTGTCAATTGTACAGGGTATATTGAAGTCGGGCTACTCGACTGCAACGGTCTTACTTGTTAGTTATGGGTTAATTTGATGTTTAACTGAAATATTATGATTATGTTATATGTTTTTTGATGCATTTTGAAATCATAATTCAAATTGAAGTCACATTTTCCATTAATATATTGTAAATTTTAAAAATTTGTTGGCGCCAAACATGAGGTATAATCTGCAACCCTTAATCCGCTACCTTTCAAGTAGATGGCGCCACCATCGACACAGGGCGCTAGTGCGAAAAGAACTTTGCTAAATCTGCTAACCAAACACGGGAGGTTTGAAACCAACCAATAGAAATTTCTGTGGCACCAAAAAAATTGGAATTCGGTTGGAATTTAGTTAGAAGAGGTTTCTGTGGCACCCCGATGAACATGTTTTTAAGAAATTGAATTTCGAAAGTCTTATATTCGCTTTAGAAATCATAACATTCCGAAAACAGGCCTTCATAAAATTTGAAATAAATGTGCCAGCTACCTCCGCAAGCCTTTCGATAATGTCTACATATAAACAGTTTTATAAATATACTCAGACTAGTTACTTTCTGCTTTTAAATGACGAAAATGCAGCTGAAAGCAATCGAATGCTGCAAAAAGCTTACGGGGGAACACGCTTCAAGAGAAAATTATCCCGTCCAAATGCCAAAATCGACTTCAAAGCCGAATATTCACGGTGACAAGGTTATGCTCTAATTTGGTGAATCGATACGTGGATCGTATCAAAAGACGCATCGTTTATTCGAGATGGTATCCGAAAATTGCCAGAAAAAATGGGAAAAGTACTTTGAAAAATGAATTGCTAAACAAATTTTTCCAAAAGAAAGCGTCAAAGTTGAAAAAACAAACCATTAAAACCTATTTATACACGGTATTTCAATGGTATTTCTAGTTAAATCTGTTCCCCATTCAAAAACCAACACCCACAACATCATCACCTAGCAGCGAGTAGAAGATTATGCGTTTCCCCACACCGCACCAGCCGATGGACAATAATGTGCAAGTGCTTAACGCATTGCCAAGCTAATTAGCCATTTGTGGAACATGGAACATGAACTACAGCATTTTGCGGTTGGCCCATGTGCCAATTGAATCCGCAATTGAATGCCCAGCAGGCTGACCTGCTTCTCGATATGACAGAGGCAGCAACACCAAAATGCCTGGCAGCAGCACGACAGATGATGATGATGGTGGTATCGATACGGATGCGGGGGTGCCAGTGCCACCTTGCCACCTGCCAGGCAATGGGAATTTTAATAGCCTTTTTGCATACCCCCGGTGACAATTGGTTGCAGCAGCACAGGCGGCCACATATGTACGTATGCCGCTCAGTCAGTCAACAGCTGTTACCATCTACCAAATCCTATAAAGCAAAAAAAAGAAATCATAAAATAAGCTGCAGGATTTGTCAATGCAATGCCGGGAGGGAAGTGGACGCAAGGAATGCATCTGCTTGCGACAACTGGCGGAAGTAATAGCAACATAATCGATTTGATGCTTTTCCTTCTACTCCGTAGCTGCAGTTTACAGCCGGATAAAGAGGATGCGGATACGGATGCTCCTTCAGCTCGGGCAGGAAGTAATTTTCCAACAGTCACAAATCGAAGAAATATTCAAGTTGTTTATGAAAAAAAAAAAAAATGAAAAGAAATGGAAAAACGATGTGTCAAACACTAGGAAAAGGAAAAATATGTCAAAAAGGAAAAAGATGGAAGGAAATGCTTAAGCTGATCTGTCTCAAAATTAGTTCATCAGCTGGAACTAATAATTTCAAGGAGTGAAAATGCAAAGCAGCAAAACTTGCTGTGGGAATAGAACGAGTGGTCGGGCGCGTAGCTAACTATACTGTGCAAATAAAACAGTGAAATTTAAAACAATAGGAAATTTTCAATAGCGTATGAAATATTTATTTGAAGCGATTCAATGCCTGAGGTACCTCCTTCGCAAGCTCTATTTTTGGCAGACTATTTCCTGCATCTGACCAATGGCAGCTGTAATGTTGTCCTCCAATGATACAATTGTAGCTGGCTTGTCCCTGCGACATGAAAGACTGTAGCCAAACATAAAATATTGGATTGTGCCCAAAATATGACATTAATTTGCTCACCAATGTCAATTGGTCTATGGTTATGCTTATGTACGTGGCATGTGGCACCGTCTTGTTGAAACCACATGTCAACCAAGTCCAATTCTTTCATTTTGGGTAAAAACAAAGTCGGTAATCATCGCACGGTACGTTGCTCCATTGACTTTAAGGGGGTATTCTCAATTCGAGGTTGTTTTTTGTTACAAACATTTTAAAAAAAATTACTTTGAAAATGCAAAAACTTATCGGCTGTCAAAGTGGTTCTTTTTTATTATGTTCAAATTGTTTTAGCAAACATTGCTCGACAAAAAATATTATCTTCTTCTAGAGTAGAGGTTGAATTAAAAAAAATTTTGGGGCAATATTCTTAACTATCCAAGCTAAAAAAAAGCAACAAAAAAAACGAAAAAAATTTTACATGGAGAATACCAAGAATACACGAGTTGACTTGTTAAATAAACAGGTAGGAAAAACTTCTGCAGCAAATAGGCCGGGCCTGATTTTATGTCTAACCTTCGGCTCTGACCGCTTCCCGTACTTCTTAAATTAAGGTTGTGGTTCGAATTGTACATAGTTCACTCAGTTTTGCTTCTTTCTTTTAAAAATAAATAAAAATTAGTTGAGCTAGATGCGTTCAAATTAACAAGCTATTTAAATTGTCATCCAGCTATGAAGTAACTAGCCATGAAACTTCTCAGTAATTTGCCGTTCTTGTGCGAAAACTAAAAGCACACCCCTAAGATATTGAAAAAAGCTCTGATTGTGGCCAATTATACTGATTACGTGCCTTAATTCAATTTAAGTATTTGGCCTACAACAAACAGTCCACACATTTAAAAAAACGAGAAAGGCAAAGCAAACTTCGTCAGTACCGAAGTTTTGATACACTTGAAATAGCTTGTCTCAACGGTTAGCGACTTCGACCAAACTTCGCAGATCAGCTTAAAAACATTACATATTACCCATGTCCGTGTTTGAGAGCGATAATATTGAGAACAAACCAGTTTTTCTCACTAAAACTCATTTTCCGAACGAACATTTGTAGGGCAGCTACAAGAAGTAGATATCCGATCCGGTGGGTTCCGACATATTAGCAGCGTGCAGTAAAAAGAAGACTCTGAGCAAAGTTTCAGCTCGATAGCTCCAAAACTGAGGGACTAGGTTCGCGTAGAAACAGACAGACGGATAGACGGAAACAGACAGACGGATAAAGCTTATCGACACTAAAAATATATATTTATATGGACGGAGATGATTTTATTTTATTTGTTATATAATTAAATTTTTTTTATTGTTTTTGTTTTTTTTATAAATTTTAATTTTTTTGTTTCGGTACATTTTGCCTTTATCGGGAGCCGGACATTAATTTGTTTATTTTATTATTTTTTTTTTTTTTTAATTTTTTTTTTTTTTTTCCTATTTTTTTATTAAGAAGCTTACAACCAATCGGACGGCAGCAAATTGATGATTATGTAAAGGTAAAACTGGCTATACAGCTCCTCAACGGGGCCAAGCCAAGCTTCTCTCAATCTCTTGGCGTGTGTGCTTTAAATTTTTCGCACAAGAGAAAGGGACCTACAGTTTAACGCCGGATCCGAACGGCAAAGTTTGAGAAATTGCTTTTCATGGCTAGTTACTTCACAGCTGGCGCCACTAAGCTGGTGAAGGTGACCGTATGTGTAAAAGCTAGTTTCTAAAGAAAGAAAAAAACTTTTATTATTAGATGTTCAGAGGCGGGATCGAACCCACGACCTCCCGCCCAGCAGTCCAGCACACTAACCACTGGGCCACAGACATTATTAAAAATTTATATTTAAAAATCTAATGGTTCTACCAAGATTTAAACTCGGGTCGCCGGATTTTAAGTCCAGTGTATTTACCACAACACCACAGAAAATATATTTAAACATGCAATTTTTTTATTTATTTGTTCGACACTTCTTTTGTAAAAGGTTCTGCCGCATTGACAGTTCAAACATTAATTAATGGGAAATTTGAACTTTGTGCTCAAGTAGTGCCATCAAACCTAAGATATCTGATTTGGATTTTTGATAAATTCTCTATTAAATATACTAAATTTTTTGAGCCATGTTGTGCAAATATCTTTACATTTTGAAAATCGTATGGAGAAAAGACTGATCTAATGGGCATTAGGAGGACGCCTTTAATGTTTCCACAAATATTGCCGCATACGACACGTTCACTTAGTCGAAATTTCATCAAAAAATTTTCGGTATTTTATTAAAAGTTGTCAAATTTGAATTTAATCGAGCAAAAAACAAATACGGAGCAGAAATCGAATGTATTTTTGGTCGGAAAACTAAAACCTCATTTGGACGACGTGAGCCCATTTCCAATTTAGAAGAGTATCTCCCCGCTCTTATATGGGACTAAATTTTTCCATTTCGGAAAGTGCGACTAGTGTGGCTCGCAGGTTGGGGTCAGACTGGTCCACGAGCGGGTTTCTTGATCAGATGAGTAGATAGAGCCATTGTCAGTTCGCATGAACTGAACGAGCCCCAGACCATTTTGAGCGGACCATTTTGGGCTACCATGGGCAATTCGCTAAACTCAAATGACCTCATCGTAGACACCGATTTGAATCGATAAAGAGATTGAGCCTGAAACGAAGAAGGAATTGAAGACTATACCGGAAGAAGACATGGCAGCATGTTTTTAAAATTGTAAAAAATGTTGGCACAAGTGAAATGCAGTTGGGGAAAACTACTTTCAGGGGAATGAAATCACTTTACAATAATAAATAAGGATTTTTTGATTTATTAACAAATTCTGTATTTTTGCCAATAGTAGTATAAAAATCCGCATTATTTTGAGATCCTGAAAGAATGGGAATTATTAAATTAACGGTAGTCTATTTATAAGCTGCACAGTAAAAGTAGACTATTCGGATGAACGGCTGCAACCGTGATGCAATGATATGAATAATATACTGATAGCCTCTTAGCGTACGGCTAAAACTTGCTATCATCTTGAAGTGATCAGCGCAGAATAGTAGAAATTTGGCAGTATTATACGATTTTTACTAAATATATTTTAAATATAGAACTTTTTTAGGCAGGCTCTAGGTCATTAAGTTATGGATATTGTCCACAACTTTTCTAAAACAAGACACGCACAACAGTACAAAGGAGGCTGGTTTACAGTATAACGCTATTTCATGAATACCAATTCAATCTTCAGCTGTCTGCGCCTGTCCTTAGTGTGTTGAATGCTTGGGAATCCCAAAGGCAAGCTTCATTCATGGCAATTCTGTCATGAGGCAACGTAAAAGCCTGCCTAAGAAAGTTCTACGATTTTCTCAATCAAAAAGGTCAAAAAACAATCACTTTATTTTAAATATATAGCTCCGGTCACACCGTTTCTGGTCTACCTAAAACTCTCTGTTCACGCACGCAGTGACGGAAAGTTAGATTATAAATTAAATAGGAGAACGACAAGGACTTTAGCCAGTAAACCAAAACAAATCACAATTCTCGACAGTGCATTTCCAGTGGCCTTTGAAATACTGCTCAAAACCAATACTAAAGCAATACTATTATTGTTTTTACGATTCATCTTGCAACTTGGAACGACGACACTCGTCGAGTACAATTAAAAAAATAAAGCGTATGTGAAGTGGTGCCGAAATTCAGCGGAAATACATACTAATCGTCAAAGCCGAAACCCCAATAAATTCATCAAAAACAACAACAACAACAACAACAACAACAACGCTTCCAGCAACAGTGGCAATAAAACGCAACAAATTCATCATCAACCACTAAAGAACCTTTATACATCATAGCAATGGCCTGTGCAACACTGAAGCGTGCCCTGGACTGGGGAATCGATGAACCAACGCCCCCCAAACGTCGACGCTGTAATCCCTTTGCCCCTTCGGGCAGCGGCAGCAGTGCCACCGGCTCGCCGTCTTGCGATCGTGATGGCCCCAGCACATCTTCTGGGTTGCCCACACACGCCCAGCAATCGCTTTGCCAAAGACTGCAACGAGCCGAGTCCATTCTCAGAGGCCGTTCTGGCCAAGATGTCCCAGACAAAAATGGCCGAAAATTTGTGCAATGAAATCAAAAGACTCACAAACGCAAACAGCTGCCCATCCATCGGCCGCCTTGGAGCGCATGCAGGACTCCGAGTCGAGCGGTTCCGAAATGGGCCCAGAGAGCCCACATCGTCCGGATAGCCCACCGAACCTAATGTTGCTCCACGGCGAGAAGGCGCTGTTTACTTTTAAACAGGTGCAGCTCATATGCGAGAATATGATCAAGGAGCGTGAGAATCAGTTGCGCGAACGCTACGGAGTCTGTGCTGACAAGCAAATTGGCCGAGCAATACGACGCTTTTGTTAAATTCACATATGATCAGATACAGCGTCGCTACGAGGCAGCGCCTAGCTATTTGTCGTAAGGCTGTGTTAACCAACAAATCTATGCACTACGATCTTATGTGACGGTGGATCGAGTGCGGCTTTCTACCACAACAGCAACAACAACAGCCCATATTTAAACTAAAAGGAAAAACCTACATACATTGTGTTTAATATATATTTTGAAATACATACGAGAGATGAATGCAGAAGCAATTATTTAATTATAATTTAATTAAATTTTTTTTAATTATTATTATATTTTTTTATTTTTTTTTTTATTTTTTTAGAAATGAAAAGGGTTTTAAATTTTATTTGTTGTGTATTTTTTAGCTACCAAATTATAGTTTTATAGATTTTTAATTATTTAATAATATTGCATTGTTGCCGTATTCATTTATTATTTTTTTTGTAACGTACCACCATGATATATTTAAGTGATAAACAATTTACGCCCTAAACGTAACTTAAATTTTGTGTTTTCTAAAGATGGAGACTTTTATAGTTTAAAGTTATGAATTTTTGAGAGTTCATAAACAAACTAAAAGATGCCCTTAGTACTCAGTCAGTTTCAAAAGTCTACGACCGAAACTTGGAAGCGGGCTTTATATATTCCAAGCTTTCAAAAACGTCAACATCACAGATCGGACTTCATTTCATATAGCTGCCATACGAATGCTATGATTAATTGCATTTTGTTGTGGAATAGGGTGACCAGAGTTTTGCAGTATATACCACAACCAAATTCAGCATTTATATGGCAGCTATATGATATAGGCGACGTGGATGTCGGCAATTTGACAAACGCCTGATAGATATAAAGGCAAGGTTTTAATCACAAGCCCTTTAAATGTCCATGTGTTCCATTTGAGGGCATCTTTTTATTTGTTTATAACTTCAAAATTTAACGAAAAAAGTTTTTGAAAACCCCAAAATTTAAGTTTTCTGGGCAGTCAAATTGTTTATTCCCAGTTTTTTTTATTTAAAATAGAAAAATAAATAATTTTTTAACAATTACGATATTATTAAATAATAACCCGTCTATAAAATGATAATTGAGAGCTCGTAAAATACTTTTCACTCAGTATCAACTGAGAACCCGTCGAGAAACCAAACCTGATATCACTTTAAGGGAACCCTTTTTTCCATTTTTCCGTTTTTGACGAATTCAAATTGTTTATAAAATTAAAATTGTGATTTTTTGCAAAACCCCAAATTACGCTAATGATGGGCGAATACAATGGATTTTTTTATTAAAACGAAAAATAAAAATTTTTTTAACTGTTCGAGGCCTGTTCCCGTTTTCGATTTCGATCAAATCATGTGGAATCGGAATTGATAGCTGTTCCCGTTTCCGAAAAACGATCAAATTATTCGGTTTAAAAGTTGGCCTTTGAGTGAGTGGAATGAAAAGTAATTGACAATTTTCATGTCAAACGGTTATATTTTTATCTATCCAATTTTTTTATATTAATAAGTCATTTTTTGAGAAGATTTTAAAGTAATTATATAAATATTGGGCATTCAATTTGATTTAAAATTTATTATTTTAAAGCTGTACCCCAGAAATTGCATGTAGACGAAAGCAAAAACGATCGAAATGAAACCGAGCTGCTCGCAATTCCGCATCAGCGCATGCGCAGTGCTGATCGAAATTGTTTATGTTACCATTGCTGAATTATAGTTCGAAAACGATTCGAACTTTCATTCGAAAAGTAAATCGATTTCTATTTCACTCGGAAACGGGAGCATCAAATGAAAACGATTCGGAAATACAATCGTTTTACTTTTTAAATTCATTCGGAAATGGGAACAGACCTGATATATACATTGTATTGGAAAGTATAATTCAGAAACAGCTTCGATGCGAAAGGGAAGGCGATCCCAACAAACAATCTTGTTAAATTTACGTTTTCACACAATGAAAATTGTGACTTAAATAAAAAAATGACAAATATCTAATTAATATATATTTTTAGTAAATATAATATAAAACAATTTTTTCAATGGTCATGGTACCATATTGTCAAATGTTATGACTTCAAACCAAGTCTACACCAACTATTTAAAAATGAAACATGAAGGCAAGGGCAACAGTACATATGAGTGATAAACTTTGAATCCAAGTCGCAGACAGCAAAACTAATTTTTTCGCAAAATTTTTTATTGTTATGCCTTTTTTACACGAAAACGCATCGTTTAAGGGGGTATCAGTGTGGTCTTACATTTTTCAATACATCAAATGTCCTACCTAATGGGCATAGATAAATTATAATTTTATTTAATTTTTAATTTTCATAGCATACTCCGAAGGGCATTTATCAGAATAATTATTTTGTATATAATCAGGGTAAGTGTTCACAGAACTTCATGAGATTTCACTTTCTTATTTGAAAATCTAGTTAGAAGGCTTGTGTCGAATAAAATGGTCCATCTCTAAAATTTGCCATTTCCTAGTTATGAATTAATTTTATGCTTAATTGAAGTTTATGGATTGTATTTGATGATTTATGAAGCATTTTTTATAGTTATAGTTCAAGTTTAAGTAATATTCTCCAAAAGTAAAATGCACAATTAACAAATACTTTCGCGCCAGTCATGAAATTTAACTGGGCACACCTAAGCGCGTTTGTTGGTTCACAAATGGCTCCACCATAGGTAGATGGCGTCGGCTGAGGTTGAGTGAAAAGTTGATTTTAATTGATACGGCAGAATTCGGGTAGATTTTGCAAACCATTACTGAAACGCAAATTTTGAGGCAAGCAATCCAGAAAAATTATGTTGTTTTCATTTCTAAAAGTAATTTTGCTTATCAAAATTTCTTTGGGGGTGAATTTTACTAAATCTCTTAACAAATAAGATTAATGGGACAACGATAATTGGTTTCGGGTTGGAATTTGGTAGTAAGACACCTCCGAATATGTTTAATTTATTTAAATTTATTTCAGATTTTTCTTGAACTTTTTAAAGTCAAAATTTAGGAAATGAAAATGCTTAAAAAGTTTTCCTATTACGATTCAATGACTTTGCTGGCTTAATCTTTCTACAATCAAGCAGCTTATAAAATTATACACAATTTAGCAGGAGGAAAACAAATGTCACTTAACTTCATATTTTAAGCCTTCGAAATGGAAACTGAACTTAACGAATTACACGTAATCTGACCTAATTGGATTTCTAATACAGACCGAGAGAGAGGGAGAGCGGGAGGGGGGACAATAATTGAATTAAATAAGTTTCGTGCGTTGTATATAATAAATATCTAGCATGTGTAATGATTAAATCATAGCAGCAAACAACTATGCCGCGTGTCACGTGGCGTATGCGTAATTTGATTATTAATTAAACTGGCCTACGAAGTGGCCACTTAAATGGAGGCCAATCGAATTAGACTTCATACTGTGGGTTGACTGGAATAATGGATGCTGACGACACAGAAACAATGACCCATGGTTAACAGGGGGTGGGGTGGCGAGCTTCTAGTAAACAAATCAAATAAGATTTATTATGTGACACGCATAAAAGGAGAAGGAGTCTTGGGTTTGTCATGTGAGCTATTAAATCAATTGAGTGTAAGATGGCACGTACTCGGGCTCGGACTCGGACTCGGACTGGGTCGCACACAGTTGCTGTGCCATCAACAAGCAGCATTATTTCACAGCATTTCCAGGAAAAGCTTTCTAATTAACGCGCCTCATTTAGCAGCCGCCTGATGCTAGCTACGCCGCCCCAAACATTTTGCACAGACACACAGAGAGGGTCAGATCAGATGAGAGATGTGGCCAACAGTAATTAAGTAATTTGTCCGTTTAAAATGTATTTTAAATCGGGGCCACAAATCTGGAAGGAAGAATACACCCATTCTTCTAACGGTGTTGCCTACTTTCCAGAGTCCCAATCATATTCCTTTTTCAAATTAATCTTAACCCCATAATAATTCATCCTAGAGCGCAATCTGTTACATGACATGGCGTCACTTGACTTTCGTCGACTATTACTTAGAGCACATGTTTTATAATATGATTTCCCAACTCGCAACGATTTTTCATCTGCTAACGTGTCGCCTGGCGAACGCATTTATGGATAAGTATACCGACTGCATACACCCGTCTATCCTCTTCGAAGCAGCACAATCAGTCATTTGCCTTAAGACGGGCCAAAAGGTTGGCCATGTGTGTTGACTTTCGCCTTACACTTTCAATTCACACACGTTAATCAATCAAAGTCCCTGGCTCGTTGAGTGGCCAAAAGCGAGAATTTAATCAGAGCTTTGGACCAAATTTGAATGGCTGCTGCCTTCTGCCTGCTGCCTGGCTTAACCGCAAATTAAATTTGCTTCCAAAAATGTTTCATTGAGAAAAGGCCAACCGCAGGTTTCTAATTAATTCTGTATAGAGACAGAGACACCTTAGCACCTGTCACCGACACATGCTCAATGTCCTTTAGGCCCGGCTCCTTTTGTTTGGCATCATTAAGTTTTGTGTTTTGCGGCAGCTTCTTGTTAACATTTATGGTTATTGTTTTGTGTCTGTGTCTGTGTTTGTTCGAGTGTAATGGGCGTGGTCAGAATTAATTTCAGTTGAATATGCGAACAATTTCTCGGTTTGGTCGGGGACTAAAATGAGTTTAATTAGTTGAAGCCAGCAAGCCAAGCGGCTGCTGGTGTTTGTGATTATTATGGGTGTTGTGAGTGTTTATTGATTGGGGTAAGAAATCTTCTTCGGAATTGTTTCGCCTAATTTCAAGACAATAGGATGAAAGCGTAATTACTTTTCCTTGCATTATGAGCCAAAAAAATTTGTACAACCAGTGTAGCGTTTTAACAGGAAGCCAACATTTTGACAAGATATTGGAAAAAGGCAACACTAAATGTTCATTATGTAACCTTGTAACGGTTCAGTGGGGTTTTTACTTAAGAGCATTTTGTGGAGAAACCGCAAATTTGTACATTAACATTTCTTAGCTTTCAAAAAACTTATACCAAACAACTCTACGATTTTTTTTAGCGCACAGTTTTCGAAATTGCAATTTTCTATATCCCAAAAGTAGGCAATAAAAACCACACCAAAGGCTAAAAATTAATAATGTTTGGAACTCTATTAAAAATTACCAAATATACCCATTTATTACTTTTGAGCAGTAAAACATTGCACACTCTAACACAAATATTCGAAATGCTTTATCTTCGCTAAAAAAAAGCACCATTTCCCAAGACGGATTCGTGTTCAGCTAACGAAAATTATCTGGAATCACCGCTATTCTTTAAAGGGGGTATTCTCCATGTCGAGGGCTTGTCTTGGCCCTCGCTTAACACGGACTCTTTTAGCACGAACTCGGTCTTACACGGATACAAATTTGCTCCCTTCCTCCTTTTAACACGCTGAAAACCTCGTTCTTACACGATTGCCAAATATGGATATTTTTTTTTTTGCTGTCAATTGATGCGTTAGTGCCTTTGTGTTTGTATCATACAAAGCTGGTACAGCTTGATTAAATCAGAAAGTTAATAAATAAAATATATTAATTTCAGCTTTTACAATGGCAGAAAGAAAGAACAGAGCTCCTTTAAAACGAAAAGTCATTTCTATAGAAACAAAAATACAAATTCTAAACCGCTTAGACAATGGGCAAACTCCACCGGAAATTGTAAGAAGCCTTGACTTGAATAACGCAAAAGTTCGCACTATCAAAAAGGAAGGATTGGGTCATCTATATCTAGAACATTTACAAGTAGAGCACGTGCACCTATTTTAAAGAAAATGGAAAGAGCACTTAGCATTTGGATTGACGATAGCTACGAAAAAAGATCCCTTTAAGCCAGCGGATCATTCATGAAAAGGCACTCAGGATTTATGAACTGCTCAAGCAAAATAAAGAGCTCTCTTCCAGCATAGATTTCGTTGCTAGTAATGGATGGTTCGAGAAATTTAAAAAAACGGTTCTCCATTCATAGCATTAAATCGGCATCGGCTTCGGCCGATGATGGAACTGCTACCACACACCCAGAATAAATTCAGGGGTTCATTGAAGAAGAGTAATTCTTGCCCGACCAATTTTTCAATGCTGATGAAACTGGACTTTGCTGGAAAAAAATGCCAAATCGAACTTTTTTATCAAAGAATGAAAAAGTAGCTCCCAGTTTTAAGGCACAAAAAGATCATTTTACACTTTTGCTGTGTTGTAATGCGCCTGATGACTTTTAAGTAAAGTGCGTTTAAAGGGATAGACAAGAGCAAATTACCCGTTTACTGGAGAGCAAATTTCAAAGCTTGGGTAACTGCAGAATTGTTTAAAGACTGGTTCTTGAATTGTTTTGTACCTGAAGTTGAAAAATATTTAAAAAAGAAGAACTTATAGTTTAAAGCACTTTTGTTGTTGGACAATGCCCCAGGTCATCCGAAAGATTTAAGCCATGCGAATGTTAAAATTAAATTTATTCCACCTAATACAACATCAGTACTGCAGCCAATGGAACTTTCAAATAGAAGTGTCAAAATGTGGATTCCAGGATATATTGGACCTTGCTCATTCAATTGAAGGTGAAGGTTTCGACGACATGGCATTTGATGATGTGCAAGAGTTGTTTGAAGATGAAGGAATTAATGACGAATCATTGATTGAGATTGTTGTGAATGAAGTAAACAATTCGAAATCAGATGACAGCAGCTCTGAAGAAACCGATCCGATTAGTTTAACGATAGAAAAGCTCCAAGAAAGATTCGCATATGCTAGCAGCTTGGAATCGTGCGATGACTTAAGTTTAAGAGAAAGTTGGAAGAAATACTTTTGCCTTATGAGGAGTGCTATAAAGAAGCTTTAACAGCCACCAAACAATCGAAAATGACTGATTTTTTTGATAAGGAGCCACCAAAAAAGAAAACATGTTGAATCAAAACGGCTTAAACCATAAATGCCACCAAATGCATTTCAAATTTGATATAAATAAAAACATATGACCTTCTTACTTTTTAACATTTTTGAGTTTTTAAAAAGTTTTATTATATGAAGAAACCTTTTTTTTTATTTAATTCCAGCTTTTAATTTTGAAAATATGAATGTTATACATATATTTAAGGCATATGAATAGCAACTTTTGGTTAATTTTGAACAAATGTATGAAACTTTAATAAAAACAGACCAAATTTGAACAATAAAAAATTAGTTTATTGCCAATTTTGAATTTCAGGAACGTAACCCCTTATTTTGTACTGAATCCATGTTTCGCTTAACACGATTTCGCTTAACACGAGGTTTTCTAGGAACGTAACCCCCGTGTTAAGCGTCAAAGTAGGCTGACTCGTGTGTGGCTCTGGTGTGTGACTGTATGTCGAATGTGTTGACTTGACGATAAGTCTTTTACTCTGTAAATTGTGAAAATAATAGAAGTTGAAAAAATTCAAAAATCCGAAAGTCTTCGACCCCGATATTTATTTACTAATACATGACGTGCGTTGCTACGCCCCATGTTAAATTTTTATAAAATCTTCATGGACAACACTAATTCGATTGAATTATTAAATGAAAACAGTCCAAAACCAAGGTGAGATTTTTAATCAGCTTTCGGAATAATGTTTGAGATCCTTATTTGAGTGGATAGAACGATCTAAAAAATTTAATGTTACAAGATGATGTGTATCCATCGTACGGTAGCACTTTCCTTTCTTTTTATTTTTTTTTTTTTTTTCATCTTTCATGAATTTACGTTTTAATTTTGCACTGTCATATAATCCCCCCCAGTGGGATGCATCCATTTATTTAACCAGAAATGAGCACAATTTTCTGATATAAAGTAGATCTTCATTCAACTTTGCCAGCGCTCATTCACCAAAAGTTAGCCGTTGTGATAGGTTGTGTGGCTTCAATTCTTGCACCAGCTGTATTTTAAAAGGTTTTAAATTGCTGCGAACGGCGCCGAATCGATAATTCACAGACACTGTCGAATACATCAGCGATATTTTCCTCTGTCTGCACTCTACGTCTGGGTGTTGGTGGTTTAATGTCCAATAATGTAAATTTGGTGCGAAATTTAGTCACAATATTCCGATCGCCCAAACTAACCATAAAATGGAAGAAGTGCACGATGCCCTTTCTTAACCGAGCATGAAAATTGATAATAAAATTCAATAATCTGCAAGATTTATGGTTAAATTATAGACCAGGGGTGCCCAAGCTGAGCTTACGCCCGCGTGGAATGAAATACTAATAAACAAAATATATTTTAAGCAAGAAGCAGCCGCCGTAAATAGCGAAAAGCGCTCGGGCCACCGCCGACTACGCTAAGCATCTTTGTTGTAGCGTTCGAGTTTGCGAGAAACATCGGAGAGAGAGAAGAGAGACATATCTGCACTCGCCAAAAACAAATTTTAATTAGGAAAGAAAGAGAGGAGAGCGCGCATATGAATTTTGAGTTGCTTTATGAAGGCTTATGGCTCTCGTAAGTCGCATACGCGCCCGCTATTCTTATGCGTTGAACAACAACAAATGCGCGGCTTGCGAAATGGGCATGGGCGCCCCTTTTATAGACCAAACTGAATATGTTTGACAGAGAAAGTTGCTAAAAAATCTAAATTTATGTCGAAAATTTAAAGTGTTGTTTCTTTCTTTATTCTGAATCCTAGCAGGGGTAGCTTGGACTATTTAGCTGAATTAAACAATCTTGATTAAGAAGTCATTTCTGAGAACAAACAGAGGGGTGAAATTACATACAAAAATTAAAACAAGCAAAAATACTTCTGTATAAGAAATTTAAGCTTAGTACATTTACTGCATAAATGAGATACCAAAAGAGCATAGCAGCCAAAAAAAGAAATGAGTAATTTTCCAAGCAGATTTTACCCAAGCTTCATTTGTCCGACTGTGGTCAATTGCTGTCTCTCGTTAGTCATTTCCAACTATATTCTAAATATTTCTATTCCCGCAATTTGCCCATTTCAACTCTATCAAGTTTAGCCTCTGGCTTCACCCTTTCTCCATGCACCCACCCACACACACGCACACACTCGTCAATGGGGGCAAAAGCAAATTCCATGCTTCATAAACAAAATCCACATGGTTGCATGCATATTTAAGCAACCTAACCACCCCCTTTTTCCCCTTTTTTTCAAAAAATGCACATACGTCGCCGCGTGTTTGGCCAGTGGCAAGTAGCACAGAAATACACAAAAACAACAATTTGTTTACAACAATGATTGCCGTGCATTTATTTGTCATTTAAACAAAGAATTGCCCCATACAAATATGTAATTATTTATGCGGCTAACAGCACAAAACTGCCAAAGGTGGGCGGACAATTTGTAATTAGGCTTTGGCCCCGGATTAGATTCAACCAACTTGTTGAGCCAGGGATTTTGGTTTTTGTTATCGCATTAAATTTCCAAAGTCCCGACTAATAAATTAATTTTTGTGTGCGTTTTAAAATGTAAATTGCGTTTTATTTCAACAAAAAGAGAAAAAAAGGGACAAATATTTATGAGGAAATTGTAATTTGATTTGGCAAACAACAAAATGTGTGTCTAACAATTTAATTGTAAGGAAAATCAAGAACAAGAATGAGAAATTTAAATTGTTTGTTAAGCCAAGCGGAAGTTAAGGGGGGACTGGAATTTGACTTTTTTCGAAAGAAAATTCTAAATTTATGACTATTTAATTTTATTGAAATTCTGAGAAAGTTTTTGTTGATTTCTTACTTCCAAGCAAGTGTCCTTGTGATTTCCCTTCTACTGATCCAAGACAAGTTTCGCTTTACTCAAATTTCCACGGTAAACATTTGCAAAGCGCTTCTCTAAACGCCCTCAAGGCAGCTCAGTCAAACAATCTAGCAAACAATCTGCCCCCCCCTCCCCCTGCCTTCCAGTGCTTATCAGCGTAAATAGAATTGAGATAAACGCATCCTTTTGTATCGATGCGCGTTAGGTTTTAGGGATTTTGTTGGCTTGCTTCATTTAGTTCATTTTTCCTCATCCTGCGGGGCCCACAAACAAATTTAATTAAATTGACTAGAGCAATTTGTTCTCTCTCTCTGTGTGTGTGTGTGTGTGGAGCAGGCGGAGGGGTTGTATTTTTTTTTTTTGTTTGGCTAAGGATTTTCTTTAGAAACTTTATTTGTAGTTATTTATTTATGCGCTACATAAAACTCTCGCACTTCTCATAATTAATTAGAAAGTGACGCTGTCTGCCGTACAAGTCTTATGCATTTATGTCTCGCCCCACACACACACACCCACTCACCTTTTGCCCATTAACCAGTTAAGTTTAGTCGGAACGAGTAGCATCAGCTGCCTTGCATTCGGCAAACTTAATTTGTTTATGCACCAACATGAGTCTTGAGCCACTTTTCCATTCAACATCCTTAATGCATTATGCTAAAACTTCAACAGATCCCCCCTTCGGTTTATTTACAAACAAGTTTCGAGTGGGTGAACCTGCTCCATGGCATTATGATGATGCATCAAAGTTGAGTGCTCTTTGCTTGAATTCACACAATGGACATGGAAAATCTAGGTGATATATTAGCAGGTGATTCATCAGAATGCTTGCTAAGAGAATGAGGGGGAGGGGTTCCTTTGACAGTTTTTCACTTTTTTTAAGGGGTGCGCGCACCTATGTCAAGTTTTGAGTCAAATTTATGTCAAAGTGGTTAAAAGAAAAAATGTGGGCAAATCCGACGGGGGATAAAATTGATTAAGTGGGGACTGTAATTTTAGTTTTGCAGAGAAAATAACAAATGATTTTGCCACCAAACTGTGAACTGTAAATACCCTGAATATCAAATCTAATCAAATCATTTCAAATCAAATCATATAGAATAATATCCATTTATATACAAAAAAATTCATATCACACAAATTGTATGAAATCATATCAAATAAAATCAGATCAAATCATATCGAATTCTATTAAATGATGTCATACAGGGTTGCCCATATTCGACGGACCCATTTTTTTTTAAAAATCAAAGAAAAAAATAAAAAATTTGGCGGTTGGCAATCTTAATCATTTAATTTGTTCCAAGTAGATTTGTTTACATCAATTTTTTGAATATGATATCTCTCAAATGGCCGCCTCTGGCGTTGATGGCGTATTGTGCCCTTTTTGCCGCATTTTCCATCTTATAATGTTGTCCTTGAGCTCTTCTACGGTCCTTGGCTTGTTAACGTAAACCTTTGAGTTCAAATATCCCCACAAGAAGAAGTCAGGCGGCGTCAAATCGGGCGAACGCGGTGGCCAGTCCAAATCACCACTTTTCGACATCAAACGGCCCGGAAACAATTTCTTCAGAAAATCGATTGTTATGCGACTTGTGTGCGGTGGAGCGCCGTCTTGTTGAAACCAGAACTGCCTCATACGCTTTCGACGAATAATTGGCATCACAAAATTGGTCATCATGTCGCGATAACGCTCCTGGTTGATGGTAACAGCATGGCCATTTTCATTTTGGAAGAAAAACGGCCCAATGACCGTTTTCGCACTAACGCCGCACCAAACTGTGACTTTTTCGTCATGAAGAGGCACTTCTTGAATCTCCTGAGGATTTTCAGTGGCGTAAATACGGCAATTTTGCTTATTTACGGTCCCATTTCACACATTTCGGTCACATTTTTTAATTTTTTAAAAGCACGTTGAGTTTTCACAATTGACTTGTTCTGTTGAATGTAAATTTCAACTATTTCAGAGCGCTCGCGTGGCGCGTATTGTTCCATGGTAAAAATCTGCTTGGACTGACGCTTCAAACGCGGTATGTCATTAAGCGATCTGACATCTCTGTCAAAAGTTATGGCGTTGCCAGATGGGTCCGTCGAATATGGGGTGGAAACGCCATTGGAGTCTACTCTATTACCCCAAAGTTTATATATATCTGCTGAAACTGATCACTGAGTGTGTGATGTGTTGCCCATCGCCGTTGCGGCCAGTGCTGCCCATCATAATTGTTTGTTTTTCTTAAAACCCGACTATTGTTTATCCGATCTTTATCATTTCTTCGGCAAATCGATAAATAATACTGATTACTAAATACGTGTAGAGGGTACGAACAATCTATCTACAAAACTCTGGGAGATATGACGCCTTTTCTAAGTGGCGAGCGCGGAATGCGGGGCACTGTGGGGCGAAAAAATTTTGATGACATCTTTTTAAGAGGATTAAAGTATTACAAAAAAAAAACTTAAAAGTTAGAAATATTTAGCAATTTTTTTTAATTAGAATTAAAAAATAAAAATCTTTTACTTGTTTTTTGGGAAATAAATTTAAAAAAATTATTAACTTAACATTTTTTTTCACAGTCGAAAGAGTATATACTGTAGTATCGTGGAATAATCGGGTTAAATTTTCAAATTTTTTTGATTTTAGAGATGATTATAAAAAAAAAAAAAAAAAAGGTGTGAGTGTAGATAGCACTCACGAGTCTTTGATGTGAAACATGATGCTTAGGATATGAGCTTATTTTCAAATCACAATCTCTCTCAATGGTATATAAATCACCAAGGGCACTCTTTCGAAAGAAGAAAATTAACGGGCAGTAGAAATCCAGAAAATCCAGATCCCACCCAGATCTAACCAAGCTTTATCCCATTTACATCCCGACTAGATCCCACTCAGATTCTACGCTGATCTCACGTATGTACCGCACAGATCCTACCCAGATCCGACACAGATCTCGCCAACATCCCTTCCAGATCCCACCCAGATACCACCCAGATCCCATGCAGATCCCGCCCAGATATCGCCCACATCTCTTCCAAATCCCACCCAGATCCCATCCAGAATCCACCCAGATCCCAACCAGATCGTAACCAGATCCCACCCAGATGTCTTTCAAATATAACCCAGATCCCTTCCAGATCCCATCCAGATCCCATCCCAACCAGATCCCTTCCAAATCCCATCCAGATCCCATCCAGATCCCATCTCAACCAGATCCCTTCCAGATCCCTTTCAGATCCCTTTCAGATCCCTTTCAGATCCCTTTCAGATCCCTTCCAGATCCCTTTCAGATCCCTTTCAGATCCCACCCAGATCCCGCCCTGATCCCGCCCAGATACCACCTAGATACGGCCCAGATCCCACCCAGGTCCCACCCAGATCCCATCCAGATTCCACTCAGAGTCCAACCAGATCCCACCCATATCCAGCCAAATTCTAGCCAGATCCCAGCCACAAATACCACCAGGTCCTACCCAGATCTTTCCCAGAACCCACCCAGTTGCCCCTTTTTTAGTATCTATCCAACCTCTTCACTTCCCCATCTGCCTCAGCACTCCTCACTCACTCTCCCTCTCGCGTTTACAGCAAAAGTTGTGGGAGTACGCCTCTATTGTTCTCTCGTTGTTGTTGTGGTAGTTTTTCTCTGTTTTGATTTTTTTTGGCTGAGCCATAGGCAAAGAACTGTAAATGAAATGTTGGGTGTGGGTGTGTGATCTTAAACTCTTCTTACTCTCTCTTACTCTCTTAACTCTCTGCATCTCTCTCCGCCCCCAGCACCAATCTTCCCCTTGCCATCACTCTACCAACCGTCTTGTGTGTGTGTGCCGAGCCACTGCACAAAGCAAACACAGCAACATAATATGGTTGGCGTCAGCGTCACGTGACGCTCAATTCAAATTTTACTCCCACTAAAATCGTCCGTACCGAAATTAAAGATGTTTCACATCAAAAAGTGTGAGTGTCGCTAGCACTCACGAGTCTTTGATGTGAAACATAATGCTTAGTTTAAGAGCTAATTTTCAAATTACAAGCTCAAATTACAAGCTAAAAATTAGCATGCGCACTCTTTCGAAGAAGAAAGTTAACGGGGAGTAGAAATCCAGAAAATCCAGAAGTCCAGATCCAACCAAGCTAGTTCCCATTTAGATCCCAACCAGATCCCACTCAGATACTACGCTGATCCCACGTACATACCGCCCAGATCTTACCCAGATCCCACCCAGATCTCACCCAGATCCCACCTAGATCCCTTCCAAAAACTACCCAGAAACCGGCCAGACCCCACCCCAGATCCCGCCCAGATCCCACCTATATCCCACCTATATCCCACCTAGATCCCATCCAGATCCCTTCCAACTCCCACCCAGATCCCTTTCAGATCCCACCCAGATCGCGCCCAGACCTCACCCTGATCCCACCCAGATCCCTATCTGCCAATCCTCTTATGTCGGAGTGTGTTTTCTGGAAACTCCACAAAACAACACAACATATGAATGACGTCAGCGTCACGTGACGCTGAAATCAAATTTTACTCCTACTTAAATCGTTCGTACCGAAATTAAAGATGTTTCCATCAAAAAAAAAACAACACAACCAATTTCGTATTTTATTGAACATATTCTTTATTATTCGTCGCTACTCTTCCTCTTTAACTTCAGACACATTTTCTAAAAGATCTAAAGCTCATTTTGGCATTTTATTTTTATTTTTTCTGTCACTTGAAATGCCTCGATACTAGAGGATCCGAAACCATGAACATTCTATTCAGAACATCGAGGCTGCAGTTTTTTCCTGACCGCATTTTACCGAAAAATGTTCTCGGTAAAACTTGAAATCTTTGTTTCGTGCTTCCTCTGTTAATTGGCCAATTGGGAGCAATGCATAATTAATTATTTCAGGGCCATGAATAAAAATTTTCTTTCTCCTCTACAGATCTACCTTGTCACCTTTTTATAGGCAATTTGTAGAACAAATGCAAAAGGCATTCACGAAACCGAATCCATCCATGAAAAGTTGAAAGCCCGTATTTTAAACATTTCGTCTGTATTATTAAATTCTTAGCTTGTTGCTCCGAAATCACATTCATTTACACACATAAGCTTCAAATTACCAACAAGATCACAGAAACATCATCTAAGCTCAAAAGAATTGTAAATAAACATATTAAAAACAAAACATTTCACGTCAGGCAATACCGGCAATACCACTACTAAAAAAGTTTAATATTGAAACTGTTTTTAAATTTATTTCAAAGACCGATAATTACTTTTTGTCCAACAATAACTAAAAATAGGGAGGTAAAATGGCTATACCGAAGTTTATATACCCTTGGAGTATATCTGCTGGCTATACGATATATTCATCAGTTTTCTCACTAGAACTTACATTTTGGACCGATCGTTCCTATGGCAGCTATTTGTTGTCATCCGATTTGAATCAAACTTGACAAAATTGTGTGGTAGTATATAATATAGATCTGTACAAAGTGGAAACGATAGCAATGAAAACAAAAGTTTTTATCACTAAGACCTATCTTTGTATGGCGGCTATACTATATAGTTGTCCGATTTTAATAAATCTGGGTGAAATTATGTGAAATCATAGAAAACTTATAAATACGGCGTTTGGGAGCGATTGCATTGAAAAACAAAATTATTTTTTACTAAGACTTTTTTCAGATCTATCTTTCGAATGGCAGCTATACTATATAGTTATCCGATTTTGATAAATCTCGGTGAAATTATGTGAAATCATAGAAAACTTAAAAATACGGGGGTTGGGAGCGATAGCATTGAAAACAAAAAAGTTTTTCTCACTAAAACTACTTTTTCAACCGATCGTTCCTATGGCAGCTATATGCTATAGTCATCCGATCCGGCCGGTTCCGACAAATGTGCAGCGTATTTATACCAAAAGACTTCGTGCAAAGTTTGGTTGAGATAGCTTTAGAACTGACGGAGGAGATAGCGTAGAAACAGACGGACAGACGGACATGACTATATCAACTCAGCTCGTCACGCTGATCAAGAATATATATACTTTATGTGGTCGGAGATGTTTCCTTCTGTGCGTTACAAACATCCGGACAATTTTAATATACCCTCTCAAGGGTAAAAAAAATTAATTTTTTGACTTTTTTCCAAAAATAGAAATAAAAATAAATTTTTTTTGAAGATTTGTATTTATACTAATGAACTTAAAATAGTCAAAACTTATACTTCCAATCGCCACATATCCGCATAAAAGTTTCATATTCATGAAAAACGATTGGGAACATATGCTATGGGCATCTATTTTATGAATTCCTTAAAATGGAGCTCGAAGGTAAACTTAAAATGCGTGTTGTGGGAGAACCAAATATCCTAGACCTTTTTCCTTTTTTGATTATTACGCAAAATTTAATTATCTTTCAAGCTGCATTTAAACTTTCTTCTATATCTGAAAAAAATAATCTTGATCTGCTGCAAGTATTGAGGTATAGTTATTGGTATTTGTCATGGAAAAACAATTCTGAACGACTCTTTCGCTTTTGTTTTTCTGTCATTTTCTTTTATATTATTTTTTAAATCGTTTTCCTAAATGCACTTCAGCTGGTCGATGCAGGTAGAAGCAGAGTAACTTGACATGGTGCATTCACAATGCTGCGTCTGCTGCTTAAATTACAATAAGGCCCACAGCCATTTTACATAGTCTCCACAAATGTGCTGTTAAGCGTAACATTGACTGTTAAGTGTAACATTCAACTTCGCACCTCCGTACTTACAAAAAGTTCAAGTAAGGAAATCGTAACTTCTGTTTCTTCTTCCCTGAATTTTTGAATGAAACTTCTCGTTACTTCTGATGTTCGTATGCCTTAAAGGTTCGAAAATCATTCCTTCTCCTCGTTACATACTTTTGCACAAACTTTATATGCTCTGTGTACCTTTGGTACAGAGTGAGAAGCACATTGCCGTTGTGTATATATTTTTAGATCGATCTTGTCTGAATCAAGAATCTGCAAAGGCATTATTTCGATCGGCCTTTCATTCTCTGATCTTATCAATTTGTTTTGTAGTCGAACAAACTTTCGTTACCTTCAACCATCAGTCCCTCTCACTTTTACTTGTTGGCTAATTCCTTCACTTTCAAACCCCCGTACGTTCCACTTTTAAATTCTTTCAACTACCTAAATTACTGCCACATCCCAACTTTTACTTTTCCAGAGACTTTGTCAATTCTTCACTGAAAAACTTTTAATAAAATTTAAAATTCTTTTTTTTCCCGGCTTTGCAACTCGTTTTTAATTGAATTCTTCATCATTGTGTTGCCCATCAAAGCTGGCGCTTGGAACTTTTTCTCACAAATTTTCTAATTACTTCAACTCCCTGAACATTTTTCAGTAAATTCCGTTTGCCAAAAGCCTTTGTTTCCCTGTTTTTTTTTCGTGCCAAATAAAAAAAAGTTGGCCACTTGCACTCGAAATCCAAATCGATGCTAAATTCTCCCTAAAAGTATATATAAATCGGAGAACCAGAAAAATAATGAAAGCAGCCGAGAAGTTCGCCTTGTAATTTGTGCTGGTCTGGCCTCAATTAAGTTCAAGTGGGTGAGGGGGGAGGGAGGCGAAAGTTTTCCTATTTTGTTAGTTTTTAAATAATTTCACAAAATTTTAATTGAACCCGGTCGGTGCATTGAGGGCATTATTTAAAGCCAACTTTGTTGTTGCCAGCTGCGATCTCCGCTCCACTCAACCGATTTGCAGTAAATAACTTTCGCCTGGTCTGGTTGTTATTTTTGTTGCCTGGGTCGTTGATGTGTGCGGCTGACCGCAGCATGCGGCGGCCAATGCTGCTGCGTTATATTTTTTGGTGCACATGCAAACGCCTATAAATAACCAAAGAGAGAACGAGCGAACGGAGAGAAACAGAGTACGCAAAAAAACAAAAAACGGTGCAAAAAGGCTGCAAGTGTAACTAATATATCAGCAAAATGCGCAAGGAGGGGGGAATGAAGAAATAGTGTGTGTAAGCCACTATATTGGGCCTATACCAACAAGGAAAACGAACAAAAAAAAATTGAAAAATTACAGGAGTTTTATTATTGATCTTTGGGAAGGGATTGTAGTTAACCCACAGGATAGTAGCTGGTGATCTTTGAACTGCTTAAATATAGTTCGGTTTGATTGAGAACTTCTATCTAGCTGCATCAAATCCACATTTAGATTGATAGCAGTTGCCTTGGCTGGACTGCTTGATAGATCTTCAATAGAGAAACAATAATTAAAATCAGAGGCCGCAAAAATTGGTCTCCCGTTTGTTTGTGTCAGAAATCGACCGCTTTTGCGCGACCACATTGAAGAGAGGTACCGAAACAACTTTTAACTAAGCTCTCTGCCTGTCTTTGGTTGTGAGAGGAGAGAACACACATTTTTGGATTTTTTCCTCTCAGGTCTGTCTCGGACCTTTTGGCAAAACTCGCGCATTCGAAAGGTCTTCTTCGTATGTGAGCTTACAGCCTAGGCTCGGCAAACAATATGAATGTATGCAACAAACAATATGCGCTCTCTCGTTCTCTCTTTCACTGACTCGCTCTCTGCTTATGCTAGACTCTGGAGCTCTCTTGAGTCTGGATCCTTTTCAACTAACATTTTTACAGTTTCGTCTTCGAGAAGCACGTATAAGCTCGATCAGTACTGCGTGTTCAAGCACAGTCACTGAACAGTGATCGCGATTGTAGCACACTTTCGGTTCAGGGGAGATCCAGAGCGTTTTGTTTTTTTTTTTTCGGTTAGTGAGAGTTATTTCACTGTTTTTTATACCCTTGGAGAGAGTATATTGAAATTGTCCGGATGTTTGTAACGCATAGAAGGAAGCATCTCCGACCACATAAAGTATATATATTCTTGATCAGCATGACGAGCTGAGTTGATATAGCCATGTCCGTCTGTCTGTTTCTATGCTATCTCCTCCGTCAGTTTTGAAGCTATCTTAACCAAACTTTGTACGAAGTTTTTTGGTACAAATACGCTGCACATTTGTCGGAACCGGCCGGATTGGATTACTATAGCATATAGCTGCCATAGGAACGATCGGTTCAAAAAGTAGTTTTAGTGAGACAAACATTTTTGTTTTCAATGCTATCGCTCCCAAACTTGTTACTGATCAATCTTTTATGCTACCACACAATTCTGGCAAGTTTAATTCAAATCGGATTACTATAGCATACAGCTGTCATAGGAACGATCGGTCGAAAAAGTAGTTCTAGTGGAAAAACTTTTTCGTTTTCAATGGTAGCGTCTTTATACTCTCTAGATATGAATGTTATCTGTTTCAACAAAATATTGGCGAGTTTGTTCAAAATCGCGTGAATATATCGTATAGCTGCCATATAACAAACTGGCAGGCATATATTATGCTCCAAGGGTATATAAACTTTGGTCGAGCCGAAGTTAGCTTCCCTCTATTTTTTTGCTTATAACTTGAGAAACCTTCATCCGATCTTTATCATTTCTTCGGAAAATTTATAAATAATGCTAATTACCAACTATCTCTAGAAGGTATTCACCATATATCTACTAGAGTTGGAAATTTTAGTTTATTTTAATGAACTAGTTCAGTAGTTCATTTTTGAACTATAGTTCATATTTTTAACTATAGTTCACACTGTTTCATGAGACACAGCCATGCCGGTTTCGATGAATTTGTTGAGTTTGCGTGAGCGTAAAATCAGGGCTTCGGTGCTTGCTCGCGCAGTTGCTCTGTCATGTTGTTGAGAGGAAACTGTTTTGCTATATGCTAAATGCTGGAAGGGATTTCTTAATGTTGTAATGTGGCTATGTCTTCATAGAAGTCGCAGCCATGGATCACACCTGTCGCTTGGGGGGAATCTTTACACAATCAGGAAGTGTCCCTTTACCCCTGCCTCTTAGTAAATTCAGGTTAACAAGTCAGCCAGTTAGTCAGCCAATATAGGTGTTGGCACGCCTTACCGATATTTTTTTCCTCTGGAG
This sequence comes from Lordiphosa stackelbergi, assembly GCA_018904235.1. NCBI lineage: Eukaryota > Metazoa > Arthropoda > Insecta > Diptera > Drosophilidae > Lordiphosa > Lordiphosa stackelbergi. The sequence continues at coordinate 35,008 of JAEIFU010002016.1, forward strand.
AAGAGACGATGGTACCGTCTGGTTGAACCACTTTAGGCTCAACTGTAAATTTTTGGGTACAATGCTCGGAAAGAATACAAAGTTCCTCCTAGGCCTTGGCTAGATTGTGGCTGTGCACTCGAAAAACACGTTCTTGGTCTTAGGCAACTTCTTCGATTGATCACCAGTATATAGGCAGCAGTGAGAGAACCACACAATTGGCACCTAGATCACTGGATAGACGGAAGAGCCACTGAATGATGAACACATATTGCTTCAAATGGTCATAGAAGTCCATCAACTGCAGGGCAGTCATCAAAAAATGAACTTGAGTTAAAAAATGAAGTTGTGCGTATTTTTTTTTTGATAATTATACTCGGCTCGACCGAAGTTTATATACCTTTGAGCATGTATATTTCTGCCAGTTTTTATATGGCAGCTATACGATATTTATTTTGATCGAACTCTCTAAAATTGTGTTTAGACAGAATTTTATATTGATAAAAACACGCTACCTTAAAACAAAAGAGTTTTCTCACTAAAACTATTTTTTCGACCGATCAATCCTATGGCAGCTATATGCTATAGTCATCCGATTTGGATCAGACTTAACAGAATTGTGTGTTAGCATATCATATTGATCAGTAACGAGTTTGGGAGCGATAGCATTAAAAACAAAAAAAGTTTTTCATACCAAAACTTTTTGAGACCTAAATTTTGTATGGCAGCTATACTATATAGTTGCCCGATTTGCATAAAACTTGCTGAAATTATGTGAAAGCATAAAAACTTCTAAATACGAGGTTGTAATAATTGACAACAAAAAGTTTTTCTCACTAAAACTACTTTTTCAACCGATCGTCCATGGCAGTTATATTTTATGCTAGTCATCCGATCTGGCCGGTTCCGACAAATGTGCAGCGTATTTATACCAAAAGATTTCGTGCAAAGTTTGGTTACGATAGCTTTAAAACTGACGGAGGAGATAGCATAGAAGCAGACGGACAGAAGGAGCGACAGACGGACAGACGGACATGGCTATATCAACTCAGATCGTCATGCTGATCAAGAATATATATACTTTATGTGGTCGGAGATGGTTCCTTCTATGCGTTACAAACATCCGGGCAATTTTAATATACCCTCTCCAAGGAACTATAGTTAAAAAATGAACTATAGTTCAGAAAATGAACTGTAGTTCAAAAATAAACTATAGTTCAGAAAATGAACTAAAGGTTCAAAAACGAACTATAGTTCAAAAGGGAGAAATACATAGTTCAAAAAATATGAACTATAGTTCAAAAAACCAAGACCTAGTTCATTAGTTCATTTTAATGACTACTTCATTTGAACTAGTTCAAAATCGGCACAACTCTAATATCTACAAAACTGTCGAGAATATGACGTTTTTTCATAATTGCGTGGGCGGAAGGGGGCGTGGCAAAAATTGAAAATAAACTTGATCTGCCTGTAAGCATAAGAAGTTTATGTCCCATTAATGTCAAACCTCTATCTCTTACCATCGCAGATCTATTTGTTCATATCGACTCGGCTTTTGTATCTCCTTTGAACAAATGTTGTCCCAATGAATTTGGATACCGTTTGACGAATTAATTTGTAGTTTAACATAAGTGCCTTCTAACTATGCTCTGTTTTTTCTGTTTCAAATATTTTTTTATCCCGCTACTCGTAGCTCAAAGGGTCTCTCTAAGTCTTGTATGTTTGCAACGCGAGGATCATTTCCACCCTATAAATATATATATTCTTATCAGCATCAACACCGAGTCGATTTAGCCTTGTCCGTCTGTCGTCCGTCCGTCGGTCCGTCCGTCCGTCTGTATGAACACCTAGATCTCAAGATGGTAAAGATAGAGGTTTGACATGTTGGGACAATGCTTCTTTTATTTACGCAGATCAAGTTTGTTTCAAATTTTGGCCCGCCCCTCCCGCCCCCTTTTATTTTTCTCCTCATTTTTTTCTACCTTTAAATAGTTAGTAACTAGCAAAATGAATTGATTGCCGAAGAAATGATAAAGATCGGATGAACGGTTCTTAGTTATAAGCAAAAAACTGAACCTAGCCCCCTTCACCTAAAATATGTTGCATACTTTTGGATGGTCACACTCAGAACGGGAACACTTAAACATGTTTCATAGTAACGGGTATATCGAAGTCGGTTGCCGACTTTAACTTACGCTCTCGTTTAAACTACTTAAGATGCAAATATGTGTATATAAACTTGCAAGTGTCACGATTTATGGGCAAGTATTAACGGTCTCCAAATACTGTTATCTCTATAAATATAAAAGAGAGTGTCCTGACTGATTCATTGATCCACTCACTGATTGGCAATCATCGCACAGCCTTAGCGGTAAGAGATAGAAAGCTGAAATTTGGACAGCAGTTTCTTGAGTGGTGAAAGTGCGTACTAAGACGGGGTTTTGGAAAATTCCACCCGGAAAAGTCGGAAAAGCGTTGGAAAAGTTATTATGGGAAAAATGTTATTTTTTCATCCGATTGACTTGAAATTTGGTTTGTAAGCATAGTTCGCGAAAAATTCGACACGTGCTTTCCCGATTTTGGAAAATCCTCCCACGAGGAAAATGGCCGAAAATTCTGCATGCAAAAATTAATTTCTTCATCCGATTGGCATCAAACTCGGTTTGTATGGATAGTTTGAAATAGATTTAGTTGAAGTGAGATTTTCCAATGTTGGAAAATTTATTAACCGTCGAAAAATTCCCGGAAAATTTAAGCATGAAAATAACTATTTTTCATCCGATTGACTTGAAACTCGGTTTGTAAGGTCAAAATGAGAATTCATGTGTGTTTTCATTTTTCCGATATTGGAAATAAGGCCGAGGGCGGGAAGTGGGAGGGATGGGTGGGAAGTGAGAGGATGTGGGTGGGATGCAGGCGGAAGTGGGTGGGATGTGGGTAGGATGTAGGTGGGAAGTGGATGGGATGTTGGCGGGAAGTGGGAGGGAAGTGAAAGGGATGTGGGTGGGAGTTGCGTGGGATGTGGGTGGGATGTGGGCGGGAAGTGGATGGGTTTGAATTGGGTGTAGAGTGAGTGGGATGTCGGAGGGATGGGGGTGGGAGTTGTGGGGAGAAGCCATCAGCAAAGTTCGATTTCTGGGTTCTACTGGGTTCTATTCTGTTGAAGGCGCAGCAAAGAGCGTCGGGTTATTTGCTAGTCTACTACAGAGATAAACTGAGCTATAGAAAGTAGCTGTGGGCTGTAAGTGGTTATTATTATTAGTTAATGACTTGAAATTCGCATATAAAACATAAGAGCCGTGCAGTTAGCCGTGACGGTTAAGGCTTGTGAAAAGCTGATTACTCTCAGGGCGCAAGCCTTGGCCAGCTTTCGGCTCTTATCGTCGTGAATCGAGGTGGGTAATGCACCGGCCCGTTTTTCTGTCTAAAAATCAATGTGCAATAAAATACTTTGTGGACTTGGTGCATTATAAATGCTTCCTTTGAGGCTGTCTGAGGTCGCTACAAGTGCACTTGGCTCGCTTTGAAGTGAGTAAAAAGAACTAAGTCCAAGCTTGTCGGAGTCAGCCCGCATAAGCAAACGGCCCAGCAAGTGCAGTTTGGGCGACCCAGTCTCGCTTATAAGGATCATGGGAATATTATATAAATCATTCTGTATTCTGTGGTCATCCATGTTATTTTGTAGCTGTTCGGTAAGATGACAATCATAGTAATGCAGTTATTTGTGGTACCTAAAACCAGTTTCTTAAGTAATTTTCATCTTAATTGGCTTTGTTAGTTGATATAGCCATGTCCATTTGTCCCTCCGATCTGCCGAAGGAATGATAAAGATCAGCTAATCGATACTCAATAGACTGGCCCTTGAAAATTGATTTCAAAATACCGGGCGGAAAAAGTTAAATTTTAGTCCCAATAGATATAATAAAAAGTTTGGTAGCGCTCGCTCTCAAAATCGAAAATTTGAAAAATATGGGAAATAAAGGAAAAGATTATTTTTGGATTTAATCTCTAAAATTTCCTAATTTTTTTTTGTGTTGTATCTCTTTATATGCTTTTAGGGGAATATCATAGCAAGATTTTAAAAAATAAATGTTGGATATTTTGAGTCAAATTTTCGATTTTGAGGGCGAGCGCGCGTACACTAAATGAAGTGTTTTAGTTGCTACTGCACGTACAGAGTAATATAAGAGACGGGTTTGACCGATTTCATACTTGTTTTTTCCCTTATTTTCGGTCCCTGGTTTGCAGTGATTAGATTAGATTTGATGTGATTTCAATGAGTTGATATGTCTTGATGTGATTTGATTTGAGTACTTGACAAAACCACATACTAAAAGATATGTCTGTACATTTTTCGATACTTTAAATGATTTCATACAATATATTTCAACAACTGAACATGATTTGATTAGTTTGATTCAATTTGTTGTAATTAAAACTGACTTTCTGTCTTTCCATAACAATTTTGCAGCCATCCACCATCCCTCAATCCCTTGCCCACTCGTCAATATTGATAAAACGTTAACAAGTATTATTGTGCGAGTACATTTCAACTGGCCCATGCCATGCGTGTCTGAAATTATTCACTGGAAATTGGTTAAAAATGTCTGGACTGCAAATATTTGTCGTGCATTTGTCGCTTGGCAATTATTAAACTTAATCAAATGAAAACCACGCCACGAACCTCAATTAACTCAGCTATAAAAATCATTTGCGGTCATTCGGCAAAAAAAAAGTATAAAATTATTATAGTGTGTACAAGGAAACTTCGAATCGAATTGAATTGAAATATAAACAATTTTTAATGCGAATCCACTGATATGTTGACCGCAAATTTATATGGACTTGGTGGCAGTCGTTTGCATTGTAATATTAATGCGATTTACGTTTGTAATTATGTGAACAATATTTTAATTTGCATAATTTAGTAACTAGTCATGAAATGCGCGGGGTGGGGGCAACACATAGAAAACTTTTCTGGCAAATTAATTTGCAATAGTTTTGCTCTCCCTTTTTTTTTATTTTGCCAGTTTTAGGGCAGATTGAAAAAGTTTGCTCAAGAGGGGTTTGGGGTAATGAAGCATTGGTTCCAGGCAATTGAAATGTTTATTCTCGAATACGTAAATCCAATTGCCAACGGCAAAGAGAGAGATGAGAGAGGACGCCAGGCAGAGGCAAATCAGATGCAAGACATTTGCATTGTGAAGCAGCGGAGAGGATGAGCAACTTTTGTGAGACCAGACCAGGCGACTGGCTGGCCATTTTTATACATGATATCCATTGGGACAACAGGTGGGGATATTGGGCAATGGATGATAGATATTCTTACTACTGTATGGATGAAAATACTTATACAGGATATCTTTTAGTCCGCATTGCATATCGTTCACAGTTTGCTTGTTATGCGAGGAATTTACAGCCCCCCCTCTTTCCTCCTCAACCAACCATTCACAATTCCAACTGAAGCAACATTTTGCCTGTTCAAAAGTTGCATTTTTGCTCCATAAAACAGCAATAAAAGCTTTCGTTGCGTTGGACATTGCCAAGGACTTGGACTTGATGGCCTTTTGTGCGAGCTGTATATATATATATATATTACCATAAGGATATCTGCAATAATAGCATATCCATCTATATCATAAGCAATTGATTCCACAAGGCATTCAAATGGATAAACGATTTGGGTGGAGCCAAAACCAGACCAAAGCAGAATGTCCTTCATCCTTCTGTTGAGTGACAAATTAGGCACTTTTGGGTTTTGTAATTCGCCTTCGTGTTGGCAAAGGCGACAAACAAGAAATGACCGCAATTTGTGCTTCAGCCAGTGGCAGGCAGAGTGATTGGTGTGGATGTTCCTCACCTACAAAAGCGGCATAAAGATGTTCGCGACAGAGGCGACAGTTATAAATAGCCTCAGTAAAATTGTCGACGCGACAACAGGACACGGACACGGACACGGACACACAGACTTCTAGTTTTCATCCTGCTGCCAGACAGCAACATATTTTCCTCCGGCTGCTCCGTCAGCATCATTATGGCTAATAAACATTCCCATTTGCGGCTGCCCTAAAGGGGCCCCGGCTAGACTTTACCCCTGAAGAGGTCCTCCACTGACAGAAGGTGAAAGTTGGACGAGTGATGGCTGAAAGTTTTCACTTAATGATCAATACAAGTTTCTGTTGGAGTAAAGTTGCTTGGAAAAAGGTTGAAAGATCAGAAAGTCAAACAGATGTTCAAGTGTGTGAGGGAAAATTATTAGTGGCAAAACTCTAAGAGGAAAGGACAACAATTTATAAATAGTTTTTGTTCAAGTAAAATCTGAACTAAAGCCAATTAGTGGATTCACTTATCAATATTGGTATACAGTGGTATACAGTATAGAATTCAGTAACTTAACTAAACATCTTATACTTGCGGTTCCAGCTGCTGAGGTATCAGTGGAACGAGCCTTATAAGCTCTTAGGAGATGTATTGCTATTATCAAAATATTCAATATATTCAAAAGTGGAAAATAGTCCTTAAAAGCATAGGGCCTGGCCAGAACTCTATATAAATTTGGTATGGAAACATATGTTATATAGTGTGTTCTGATGATTCTGTCTAGTTTTTTTACCTCTGTTACATTAGATTACATATTCTGTTTCGCATGCCATAGATGTTCACATAAAACGCACACTCAAAATAGTTTATTGCCTAAAAAGGCCAAAAGTTGCCTCAATATTTAGGAAAAACGAGAGCGTAAGTTAAAGTCGGCTCTAACCGACTTCGATATACCCGTTACTCATGAAAAAACATGTTTAACAGTGTGCTCGCGTTCCTGAGTGTGACCATCCGAAAAGTATGCAACATTTTTTAGGGTGGTAGCGGGGAGGGCTAGGTTCAGGGCTAGGTTCAGTTGCTTATAACTTGAGAACCGTTCATCTGATCTTTATCATTTCTTCAGCAAATCAATTCATTTTGCTAATTACTAACTATCTCTAGAAGGTAAGAATCCTCTATCTTTAAAACTGTAGGAGATATAACATTTATCTAAATTGCGGGGGCGGGAGGGGGCGTGGCCAAAATTTGAAACAAACTTGATCTGCGTGCAGATAAAAGAAGCATTTGTCCCATACATGTCAAACCTCTATCTCTTACCATCTCTGAGATCTAGGTGTTCATACAGACGGACGGACGGACGGACGGACGGACGGACGGACAGACGGACAAGGCTAAATCGACTCGGCTGTTGATGCTGATCAAGAATATATATACTTTATATGGTCGGAAATGATTCCTTCTGCCTGTTACATACATTTGCACGACTTTAGTATACCCTTTTTACTCTACGAGTAACGGGTATAATTACCTAAAAAGGCGCCAAAGCCATTTGGTCCCTAAATTTTAAGACATATCGACTTAAGGCAATCTATGCCCTCAAATTTAGGTAAAAATTGCCTTAATTTTAAGGAATGTCATGTTCTAAGATTAAGGTAATTTTTTCTAAATTTTTGTAACGGATTACATATAATTATTTACAAGGCTGGATGGAATCACGGCTGAGAGCGCACGCGTTTGTTCCGGCTCTGGCTCGTCGGCAAGTAGTGGTGGTGATCTTGCTCTCAACCAAGGGTGCCTACAGATTCTTTTCATTTTAAAAATGAATGCGTGCAAGACAAGCTTATTGACCGGGATAGAGATAGATACAGTCTAGATACCAAGGGGTATAAAAGAAAGATACGTCAACGCCGTGCTCCGCCATAAGGTGAACTGGCTACGATCCTCAGCTGTTAATGAGAAATTCCTTCGCCCTCCCTGCCTATGCCATTCTGATCCAAGAAACATAAACGATAATTAGAATGGCCCACGGGGTGGTCATGGTCAGCGGAAATCAAAAGTTAAAAATTTATAGAAACATTATAAAATATTTATTAATACTAAAAAGAAATATGGTTGGTTTAATACTAAAAATCATTTTTAAATTGAATAATGTTATAAATAAAACGAGAGCGTAAGTTAAAGTCGGCTCTAACCGACTTAGATATACCCGTTACATGTTTAACAGTGTTCCAGCGTTCCTTAGTGTGACCATCCGAAAAGTATGGAACATTTTTTAAGGTGGGAGGGGTGGTAGCTGGGGGGGCCTAGTTCACTTTTTTGCTCATAACTTGAGAACCGTTCATCCGATCTTAATCATTTCTTCGGCAAGTCGAAGAACTATCTCTAGAAGGTACGAATCGTCAATCTTTAAAACTGTAGGAGATATAACGTTTTTTTCCAAATTGCGGGAGCGGTAGGGGGCGTGGCCTAAATTTGAAACAACCTTGATCTGCGTGCAGATAAAAGAAGCATTTGTGCCATACATGTCAAACCTCTATCTCTTACCATCTCTGAGATCTAGGTGTTCATACAGACAGACGGACGGACGGACGGACGGACGGCCATACTTTGCAGATCGATAACGAACTTATTTCTTATGAAAATGAAGAAAGTTTAAACTACAATTTTTAGATAAAACTGAGTACTATAACTTGATATTTACAAATTTAAAAAAAAGACCGTTTCTAGGACATAGGGTCCTGGGAAAATGGGAAAAAAGGGACATTTATGGAATTTTTATGTCCACTTTACAGTTAATCCATTAGAGGTATGGAATTTCTAAAGCCAGATTCGGGTTCAGCGTGAAAAACTTGTCTAGATCCAATCATTGTTTCAGCATTTGAGGTCCTGTGCTGAGAATAAACTAATTTTGAAATCTTGTCAAAATACATATGCCAACCCCCATTTGCACATTTTGATTTATATCTTCTAACCTAAGCAGCTGATTGTGTACTACTTATGTCTTATTGAAAGCTTACTTTTATACCAGTATTCGATATAAATTTCAAAATTTTACGATTTTTTGTTTATAAGGTATAATGGTTTATTTATGAATTTTTTCTTGTCAAAATACTTATGCCCACTTGTGTATTTGTGCAGGAAATTAAAGGCAATTAATCCATAATTATGCCAGCGATCTCTTAGCAAAAAGGGTTGCAGTCAGCCAGTGGAATCAAATCCCGAATTAGGTGACATACCTGCAATTCGCACAAGATCGAAAAGCAAAACTAAAAACCTATCCGCCTAATGACACATTCCTATTTTGAATGAATGATGATGAATCCACAACTACTCTCGCCTTTCACTCGCGTAATAGTTACTTTATTTTTTTTTTTCAACTTAGAACTTTTCTTAGAATCTTAAAAATGGCGGGCTTAAGAAAAACTTAGCACTTCGTTGATATAACTCAACTGCACTGGTTGAAGGTTCAGAGGTGAAAGAAAGACGCCTAGTTTTGTACTATTCAGGAGAGCAATTTTTAACTTTAAACGAATAAGAGAAAAAAGAGATTGGTCGCGAAGTGGAAATTCTTTACAAATTAGACGCGGAATTTCTTGAAGTATGTAAGTCTTTTTGAATCAATCATGTTGTCATTTTAGCATTTTTACGTACGGACCACAACTTATTTACATTTCTTCAGACTTATGATGTTTTGTTTTACTTTAATATCTTTGTAACTACTTATCCGATTGGGGTAAAATTTTGCCACAATGTAGAATTGATACTGAGTAAGCCTTTGGTAATAAAATCTCAATTTTGACATAACTCGAGTTGTGCTGTTTTTCCATATGGCCACAGAAATATTCAAACCAATTTGCAAGCCTCTAGATATTTTAGCTCTTATACAGCGCTAAGGATATCGCTAAACATATAGTACATGTCGGCGTAGTAGTATACATAAAACTCAATAGCTTCACACGCAGATTGATGCTTTGCGATCGTTACTTTTATACTCAGTTTTTTGTTATTTGGTTTGAGAACAGTGCGACTTGCTGTGGGATGAATATTCCATGGAGAATTGGAAAAATTGCGGCATTATCATAACCTACATTCGGATATTCAATAAAATACATGCATACATGTGTGTTTTGTTAATATCGAGCGTCTTTTCCCGCTGAGTTGGAGCAGTTTATGGCATAATAGTATGGTGGGCAATTGCATAATTCGGAGACTTAATTCCCATTGCGAGGAAAATTATACTCTGGAAAGAATGAAGCAGGCGAGCGAAAGGTGAGACGAGGTGGAAATGTATTGATGTGTCTGATGTATCTCGATAATTTCTTCACAACATTGGACGGCGCTCAACGATTGGCTACTACAGGCCTCGCATTTGTTGGTACCATTCGATCAAACAAAAGATGTCTTCCCAAAGAAGCGATGAAGAGCGCTAAACGGCCAGTCTTTTCAACTGTGTTTAGTTTTTGTGACAGTCTTGTTTCGCTTTGCAGCTACGTGCCAACAAAGAATAAGGCGGTCAATTTGTTGTTTACCGTTCATTACACAAAAAATGTTGAAAATTCGACTAAGGCCGGCGTTGATTCTATGGACCAAATGCTAACACTTTATACAACATTTTTGATGTAATGGCATTGGCTACTCATATCATTTCTAAACAAAATGATGGAATCAACCGAAAAGACGGGAGACGCAAGATCGCATGAATAATCCCCACTTGCTCGCACAGCTTACGACTCGTTTGCATTTTGAATCGTTGTTCGGCAGAGCAATAAATCTTGCCAGCATTGTTGTGGTTCCTCAACACAGGCCGAAAATCCTGTCGAATATGTTCAGAAACAGGCACTAAGCTGCGTCGGAAACTTATTTTTAACTGCTTTAAATGCTTTAATCTGGTATGTCTACAACAGTCAAAAATCGATTATACATGCTTCTCATGCCTTCCCCATAATACAAAAAGAAATTTCTTATCATATTTCACCATAAAACTCATTAGCATTCCCTTAATTTTGTTCGAACAAAATTGATTTGACTTATAATAAACGAAAAAAAAAAATAAACGAAATAACAAATCATTTTTCTGCAAAATTTTAGAGGTTTGCAGCCTTGCTCTTATTTCGGTTACTTGACTAAAGACCTTTTTAATATAAATACTAAAAGTGTCCAAAGCCATTATTTGTGGTTTTACGGTATCAATAATTTTAAAAACCTGTGCCAAACAGCATTCAGTCGCTAACCAGTTGTCTATTAAGTAGGTTAGAGCTTTTTTTTATCACTCCCTCACTTTTTGGCTGATTTAAAAGTTCACACATACCTCCATTAAGCAAGACCCAAATGTGGCTGAAAAATGAAATCAAAGTAGGCGAGATAAAATTTGTGAACAAAGCAGGCGGTTCAAGTTTTGAGTCGACACAGCTAAACATATAATTTTAGTCCGCTTGACGTGTTCAAACAGAGCACATCTAGGACTTTGCCTGCTATTTGCATTAATTAAAAAAATTTTCTTTACTTTTATTTTTTTTTCTTCACTTTTTTTATTCCGCCGAATTAATAGTCTTCCAAAATGTTTGCATATTCCGATGGAAGCGTTAACGATCGGGCATTTATGCAACCAATTTCTAGGACCTTTAATTGCGTAAAGTATGGAATATTAAATTTGAGTTCTTCCTTAAAAAGAGCAAAATGTTTTAAAAGGGGCCTCAAAGAGGCGGCTTTCTTATTTATATTTTTATTTATATTTGTAGTCTGCTTAATGAATAGTTTTTCTAAATTATTTCCATATTCCGATTGAACTGTCAATGATCGGGCATTTGTTATAAATTTTTAGGATCTTCAGTTGCTTAAAGTATGGAATATTAAATTTGAGTTCTGCATTATAAAGAGAAAAACATTTTAAATGGGGCCTCAAAAATATGGAATATTCAATTTGAGTTCTGCCTTAAATATTCCAAATATTTTAAATGGGTTCTCAAAGGTGCGGTTACCCTTAAATCCGGCTTTCTTATTTATAATTTTATGAAATATTTTTATTTATATTTTTAGTCCGCTTAATGAATAGTATTTCTAAATTATTTCCATATTCCGATTGAAGTGTTAACGATTGATTTATGCAATAAATTTCCAGTATCTTCAGTTGCGGAAAATAGGGAAAATCAAATTCGAGTTTTGCCTTAAATGATTTAAATTCCTTCTTTCCAATTCCCCCAGTCTTGTCTAGAACTCCGCCCCCGATCTCTAACGCGCACAAGTTTTTCAAAGCTGAAAACATTTGAAATATATTAATCTTTTCTAATCTTTTTGAGCGAATCGGCTATTAATATATTGTTACTAGAGCCCTGCATGAATTAAGTAAAATTTCCCCTTAATTTTGTTTCTGATTTGATCCATCTATGAACTTATGTGAAACCTGATATTTATAGTTTTGAATAAAAATAACCAAGTCAAAAAAGATTTATATTAAATACAATTTTATTATTGTAATTTTTTACTGTTTGCTATCACAAATCGGAGAAGACTGACTTTGTATGTTTATGTTTTGTTCCACCAGATGTGTTGTAGGTTAACATAATACTCATGTCTATGAGATCATATTCCTATCTCACACTCATGACATGGGCCTTAAAATATTTGATCTGTTTGATATGATTCAGCTCAGATCAGCAGAACACAGCAACTACAGGGTGGTCCATCTAATGTTTGGAATTTGAACTATTCATAATTTGACTTTAAAAACATCAAATGTCATTCGGAAAGCGTCCAATATTTAGTAAAAAGTTTGACATTAACGAAATGGGTCGCTATTCGCTTGAAGAAAGTTGGGAAATATTAAAAACATATTTCCAAAGTGGTGAGTCCTCGACTCAAACTATGCGAAATTTAAAAAAAAAAAAAACATTTAACAAGAAAAAAAACTCAATTTGCTGTCAACTGGAATGTTGGTGGATAAACCAACCCATGTACGTACTCGTCCGATGCGCTTGACCGAAAACGTTGCTGAGCCACGTGTCACTGTTTGGTGCGGATTTTGATCTCGAGGCATCATTGGTCCATTTTCCTTTGAAAATGAAGAAGGAGCCAACGTGATCGTGAATGTTAAGAGAATGGTTCTTCGAGGAAATTGAAGCGAACGACTTGGACGAAGACTTGTGGCGCACGCCACAATCGATCATCTGCGCCCCATCTTCGAAAATCGAATACTCAGCAAAAATATGGAGAAGTGAATTGGCCGCCAAGAAGCTGTGATCTGACACCGTTAGACTATTATCTTTGTGGAGCGGTCAAACGTACAAATGTTGTGCGAACCATCCTGACACAACTGATGAGTTGAAGAACAAGATTCGAGTTGCTATTGCTGACACACGTGTCGAAACAATTGAAAATGTTCTCAAAATTGGGTGGATCGAATGGGTTACTGCCAAGTCAGTCGTGGTGGTCAATTGACCGAAACTGTTTTTCATCAATAAATGACATGAAACAACCTTTTCAATAAACTTATGAATAATATCGAGCGGTTTTTTTTTAAAGCAAAATTAAATTCCAATTTTTAAATGGACCACCCTGTAGATAAATCATGCTCAACTCAAATAGCTCATAGAGTTCGTAGCACAATTGAAGTTAGTATAGCATTCTCGCTTCTAAATTCAACACATTCAGGGGGTGGAGGTATATTTATACCCGTTACTCGTAGAGTAAAAAGGGTATACTAAAGTCGTGCAAATGTATGTAACAGGCAGAAGGAATCATTTCCGACCATATAAAGTATATATATTCTTGATCAGCATCAACAGCCGAGTCGATTTAGCCTTGTCCGTCTGTCCGTCCGTCCGTCCGTCCGTCCGTCCGTCTGTCTGTCTGTATGAACACCTAGATCTCAGAGATGGTAAGAGATAGCGGTTTGACATGTATGGGGCAAATGCTTCTTTTATCTGCACGCAATTTTGGACACGCCCCCTCCCGCCCCCGCAATTTGAAAAAAAGTTATATCTCATACAGTTTTAAAGATAGAGGATTCGCACCTTCTAGAGATAGTTAGTAGTTAGCAAAATGAATCGATTTGCCGAAAGAATGACAAAGATCGGATGAACGGTTCTCAAGTTATAAGCAAAAAAGTGAACCAAGCCCTCCCCGCTACCACCCTAAGAAAATGTTGCATACTTTTTGGATGGTCACACTTAGGAACGCGGGAACACTGTTAAACATGTTTTTTCATGAGTAACGGGTATATCGAAGTCGGTTAGAGCCGACTTTAACTTACGCTCTCGTTTTTTATTTGCCCTCAGGAACTCCCTAGAAAATGACGTTTGTACGAATATGCTGTATATTGTGTAGTATCCTTTTCTGAACCCACACTGGATTTCACTTAGTATCTTATGTTCTTCAAGGAAATAGTTCCGACGCGTTAATATTACTGAAGTGAATATTATAGTTTAGTACTATCTATCTCTATAAATATAAAAGAGAATGTCCTGACTGACTGATTCACTGACTGACTGATTGGCAATCATCGCACAGCCTAAACGGTAAGAGATAGAAGGCTGAAATATGGACAGCAGTTTCTGTGAGTGGTGAAAGTGAGTACTAAAACGGGGTTTTGAAAAATTATACCCGGAAAAGTCGGAAAAGTTTTTATGGAATAAATGTTATTTTTCATCCGATTGACTTAAAACTTGGTTTGTAAGCATAGTACGCGAAATAATTTGACACGTGTTTTCCCGATTTTGGAAAATCTGCCCACGAGGAAAATGGCCGGAAAATTCTGCATGCAAAAAATTATTTTTCGTCAGATTGGCTTGAAACTCGGTTTGTAAGGACAGAATACGAAATAATTTGAAATGTGATTTTCTGAAATGAATGGAAAATTTGACCTGACGGTCGGAAAATTCCCGGAAAATTCTGCATAAAAACAACTATTATTCACCCGATTGGCTTTAAAATCGGTTTGTAAGTATAAAATAAGAAATAGTTTGAAATGTGATTTTCCGAAGCCATATAATCCATCTGCCCGATTTTCACTAACTTTGTTGTTTCTTAAACTATTGAAATAAAATTTAGTTTGTACACGTATTTTAGGTTCTTGATATGTCCTACCAAATTTGGTTCAATTTGACTACTATTTTATAGCTGCCATATAACTGATCTGGCCGATTTCCACTAACTTTGTTGTTTTTTAAACTATTGAAGTGAAATTCAGTTTATTCACGAATTTTAGGCTCCCAAGGTGTCCTACCAATTTTGGTTAAATTTTGACTATTATTTCATAGCTGCCATATAACCGATCAGGCCGACTAGCATGAATTTAGTTGATTTTGCCGATACAATAATTCATAATATTTACAGAAGCTAATCTTAACACAACTTTTAATTATGTATTTTAAATCAACTCAGAATCTATGTAAAGAGTATTTTTCCTCAACATCCATCCGTCGGTATTATCAGTATTGTCATCAGAAAAAGAGGCTCCATACTACAACTTAATGTAAATAAAGGAACATCCAAAAGCGCAATAACATTCTTCGGAAGAGGTATCTTTTATTTAGACATAAACTAGAGATCAGTGGATCGCGAGAGTCCATAGCTCAATGAAAACGTCGTGCATATTATTCTTACAACTGCTTTTTCGTGCATGCGTTCTTTAATCAATACTTAATGCTCAAACTCGAAGTGGTCTGAAAAAACCGTGATTTCACGCGTTTGTGAAAATTCGTGATAAAACCAATTAGACTATCGTAAAGAGGACACTTTAATGAACAATATTGCATTAACAGTTACGACAATCCACGACAATCCACCAAACTTTTACTCCACGAAACATTATTATTTTGAGGTTAAGCTCGCCTAAATCAACACACAACAAAAACACATACAACAAAGAACAAAGCACATATATAGAACAAACTAAAAAGAAACGAAATTGTATTAAACATACCCTGTACATTATTTTCCATAGTTTACTTCTTAATGGTTTTAATCAATTTTCGTTTATTTTAAAGGCAATAAACTTAGACAAAATTTTCCACAACAAAAGCCACGTGCGGAGTTAAATGAATGGCTGACTTTCAGGGCTTCGCAAAATTTTTAGGGCTGCATTTCATAATAAAATTTTTGATTCTATGACCGGCTGGGATATACTCTTTAAAAAAATAAATCGATTTTTCCACAAATCGCAACTTTTTTTGCACTATATGCCAAAATCCCATTAATCAACATTGTGGAAGCATTGTGACATTCCCTCAAGTTCAGCAGCTACCTTCTCTCCCTACTGAAATCCCTCCGAAATAAGGACCAAAAATTGATAGGGAATTCAAAAACAACGTTTTTTGTATTATTTATTTTTTACCTTTTTTTTTTTCTTTTTCAATATTAAATTTTTAATTTGTTTTTTAGGGCGGTATCCACGGCTCGCGAAATGGCCGCGAAATGAAAAACTCCATATAAAAAAAACTGCTGCGTAATTTGTTCGTGTGGCCGTTTCATAATCGGTTTCCACTTTTCGGGATAAATAGCTTACGTTTGCCACTACGTTATGTTAAACAAATAACGTAGCTTTAAGTGCTGTTAACGCCTTTTTTTGTGGCGACGAAACGAAAATAGGTTTTGATTCTAGTTTGTGCGGGCAAGACAACAACAACAACAAATTAAAAATGAGCGCAGCAAAAAAAAGACTCCGGCAGAAAACGTCGCCTAATGACAAAAATGTAATTAAAGTTATACGAAAATGTGAATTCATACTTTATAGTTGTAAAACAAGCTCCCGCTATTGATTGGTGCTTTTATGGCCACATGTTTGCCATCAATTGCTCCAATGCAGTTCGGAAAATTCCAAACCTCCTCGAACTCCTTGGCGTCTTGCAGCATGCCACCCTTACTCCATGGAGCTATCTCATCCTTCAGCTCCGCGCAAATGGCATCACATACTTTGTCAATAAGGACGCCCATCCTAGACTTGCTGATCCGATATGACGAGGACACATGACGTTGTATATCTCCGGACGCCAAATACCTAGTTTCACAAGGTAGAAATAAGTCAACGAACTTAAGTTATCTCAACAGCGCCAATCCTTACTCCAAAACTACTGCCAATTTCAATTGAGGTGGTATGCAATCCGGGCGAGACATGCTCTTGGACATCAAGTGTGCTTCTAATATTTGGAAAAGCTTTCCGAAGCATGTGTAGCTCATATGGAAGTTCTCGTGAAAGACATCAGGATTTTGAATCATGTTCTGAAACTAAAACAAATTCTTCGTAAATTATCCATTCAAACTTCTAGGCATTACTACTCACATCTTTGAAATAGCGCCCCTTTTCACTTCTCTCGCGCAGATATGGGTTAACCCAGTATCTGTGCTTCCTCTTTTCCCTCTGTTGCTCCTCTTCCTGCCACTCCACAAAGGTGGCGGCCAGATTTGCCACATTAAGTTGCAGCAATAAAAGTTCGCTTCAATAGTGATATTAATTAATAAGAAATCAACATAGAAAATATGCATAATTATGCACCTTCTTACAGGCGTATATGTACTTCTGTACTCACCGTGTAACCATCATTGATATATCTTTATTTAAATTTTATTAAATTATTTTGATTTGTTTACGAACTTTTTTTTTACAGCGCCAAAGCAGCGCAAGGTTACTTTGAATCGTTTATCGATAGAAAAAATTGTGTTATCGTGTTAATAGCAGTGGCTTAGCAGACTCTGTAAAGTATCTGCGGAATATCAACTTTTTCACGAGAGATTTTTCGCGAGCCGTGGATACCGCCGTGGAATTGTCTCTTTACGTAAAAGAACAGAAAATTTTATACAAGCTTAATTTTCCCCATTTATAAATATCAATCTTCAGCACCGCAGGCAAAAATTTGAAACAAAAAAATCGCGCGATTTTTTG
>JAEIFU010002017.1:0-52677 GCA_018904235.1 Lordiphosa stackelbergi
TGACACAGACCAAATATCTGTTCGTTTCGTTTTCGTAGATTTCTCGTCTCGGTTAAAAGTTCAAAGTAATGTAAAACGAAACAAAAGCAATAAACACGCGCGCAAAAAGCGAAGAAAAAAGAAAGCAAATCAAGTTGTTTAACTGTTCCCTTTTGTGCCTCACATTCGTGAAAAAACAAAAACAAAACAAAAAACTAAAAACCAGCTCCAAAAAAGTGCAAAACGAGCTGCTGCTAGCGCTAAGTGCAAACGAGATTCTAGAATTCCAGCACAAATTACACAACTTACATGAGGCCGGGGGAACGGGAGGAGCAGCAGCAGCGACAAGTTGTCTAAAGGCAGTCAAGCATCGCCTTTGCCCCTGCTGAAGCTGCCGCCTAGATGATCACGATGGCACCTAGCTCCCCCAAGCCTCCCAAGTTGGCCAATTTCAAATCCTCCTCCTTGGACTATGAGATTTATACGGCCAATCGACGTGGTACCATAGCCACGGCAGCCAGTGATTGGAAGGCATTGCGCACGGCCCACAATGGCCGAGCCGCCTCACTGAGTGTGGGGGGACTCGGACTGACATCTATGACCCGAGCCGCCTCCACATCATCGCTAGCCAGCAGTACACGCACCATGACAAACTATCAAGAGTACAAAATGGAAATTATTAATCAGGTAAGCAGTGTCAGCACTCAAGGGGAGGAATGGAGTGGGGAAGTTCCTCGATATAAAAGCTGTTCAAACAAATTGAGAGATATAAAGTTTGAAATTAATTTATGAACAAATGGTAAAAACAGTTGCTGTCCCCCACCTTATTTTTGGTTGTTTGTTTACCTTGCCAAAAAAAATAAATAATGAAAGAAAAACGTGAAGAAAGAAATAAAATTTGAAGAAATTACCCAATTTCTGTCTCCATTTAATTGATAAGGTAAATACAGAAATGTGTACATAAATAATGTACATACATACGTTTGTCACAGAGATGGGCATTTCTGGTTCAATTTAAACACAAAGTTAACTAGTTCACTCCTTGTAGTTTTCTATCAAAGAAAAAGTGCAAAATCTGGAGAAAACTTTTTGTAGGAAAGCAAATTCTTCAATACCCGTGTATTCTACTGTTTAAGGTTAACTTTTCGTTAGCCAAATGCGGTTGAAAACTATTGCCAAAACTGTCCAATAGAAGTAAACATGCAGGTTAATCTGAACTTTTTGGCAGAGAGTTGTAAACATTCACGATTTTAGGTCCAGTTAAAACCACGAATCGCCTATGGGCCATCCCATCTATAAAAGCGTGCAAAATTCTGATAATATTTTAGAAATCGTGTTCTCCGACTTGAAAAATCATAGTCTAGCCGATACTGGGTCGACTTTTATTTGGCTTGACTTAAAACTTTGGGAAAATATTCGTTCTTAAAACAACATTTTATAAAACACTTTCTTCATTCAAGTACAAAACATCTTAATATCAAACAACAAAAAAGTAAACACAAAAAAAATAATATGATCTGGGGCTAAATATTATATTTTTTCATATAAATAAAAAGCCGATATGACAAACATGAATTTTCCCCATTCGAAAATATCTAAGTGAAATTTTTTACCATTTCAAATTTATAAGATCCAATCGATATTTTTGGATATCATTATTACACACAAAAAAATTAAAAAATAATTAATTAATTCTTTTTGAGCTAAGTACTATTATTTATTGTTTTTTAAGAACGAACCGCCCCGGTCCCCCCCCGGCCGCGTCGACTGGCTGCCCCTGCGCCTTTACTGGGGCTCAAACTCTAGACTTGCACGTCACAGATTGGCATGTTATCTTACCGCACTACGCTACTTACACATTTCATTACGTTGCTTCAAGTTTCAATTCGCAACTCTATTTCTTTTTCGCATTTTCTATACATCCCTCTTCTCTTGTGAGAATTTCCAAATTTAAAAAGTGTCCTTTTGATCTTTTCTAATATCATTTGACAAAACGATATTATTTACGGTTGAAATGAAACGTTATAGTTTAGAAATGATATGAAAAAAATTATATTTGACAAGATGTCAAATTAACCAGCCCATATCAAATTGATACGGATCATATTTTTTGTCTGTCAGAAAATGTAAATTATTTTAAAACGAATCTGCTATTAAAACATACAGCTGGTTCCAAAACTTAGCTTATAGCGTGATGGTATATTTCGGACATACATAAATACCATTTTGTTATTTGGTTAAAACGATTGCATCAAATATGCTTTGGAATATGAACAAAAACTAAAACAAAAGATAGTCAATAGTCGCTTTGTAAGAT
Organism: Lordiphosa stackelbergi; assembly: GCA_018904235.1. Classification (NCBI taxonomy): domain Eukaryota; kingdom Metazoa; phylum Arthropoda; class Insecta; order Diptera; family Drosophilidae; genus Lordiphosa; species Lordiphosa stackelbergi. The sequence continues at coordinate 2,297 of JAEIFU010002017.1, forward strand.
TTGACAAATGAATCTTTAGTTATTTTAGTTGACTTGACTATCGACTGAGTAGTCGGTTCGCTTATGTTTTCAAACATTCTTGTGATTTTTCAATGTATTTATTTCTGACTTCGATTTAAAATTAATTAATTTAAGTTAAATCAAAAACGTTTTGTACCAATTTTATGTAGTCTTAATTTGTTTTTAGAGGTGAGTTAAAAGTTTATTAGACTTCAACGAATATTATTTTGTACTTAATTTAAAATTCAATCGTGATTACCTTAAGCCTATGATCAAAACGAATTTAAAATAGTTGAAAATGAACTTGGGAATTAAAAAAAATTGTACTTCAAATAAGAATTTTGTACTTGAATGTAGTATTTTCCTCATACCGATACCAAGTGTTAAGACCGCCGGGGTCATCGTGTCAAAGGTTGAATTTTCGAAAACTCCGTACATACTATCCATTTTGATGAGCTAACTTACATGATTTTCTACTTTGGTAGGTTATCTGATATTTATGCTTTTTTCTTTTTTTTCTAGTCTTACAAAATGCAATGCATATGCATTTCAGGCAGTAAGGCGTCTATTTTAAGCATTATTGCATTAATTCCATCTCTATAAGTTCGCCTAGGCAAGTGTCTTCTTATCGCACTGGGATGGCTTATTTTGAAACATACTTACTTTTGTAATATATTAGGATGTTCCCAATTACGAATAAAACAGCAACCGGTTTTCTTATTCGAAGTGGAATTAAAAATATATATAAAAATATATCGCCCACTTACTTAAAGACTAGCTTAACTCAAAAAATACGATTTTTGTCTTAATGATGCAGAAATATTCTCTGCATTGTGTACTAATTTGTGGAAAATTTTCATATTGATATCTCCTATACTTTCTATGTGAGATCAAGGTATACTCAAAAAGGTAGTCTCGCTCGCTGTCTCGCTCTCTTTGCTTCCTTCTTAAATGTCACTCTGTTGGCAGCAGTTGAGAGCGACGCATCTCCGCGCACGAAATTTTCTTGATTTACTTCTTAATTTTGTGACAGACTTTACGTGTTTTTTTCATTTTTAGCAATGGCGCCTCCATATTGCTCTTTGTGTAAAATTTCTTGTGAAATAAGTGTAAAGTGCGTGCATGTGACACTGAAATAAGAAGTAGCAAGAGAGCGAGTGCGACTACCTTGTTAAGTATACCTTGTGTGAGATGAGAATATGTCGCAATATCATTTTAAAGGTTCATTTTCATGTTAATGCAAGTCCGTCATATCTCAGATGTGCCGCAATCAATATTGCGCCAACTTACCTCGGCTTTCAGTTAAAACATCATACTTTCAAATTTTATTAATAAACATTTTAAATTAATAATATAATAGATTAACTCAAAACTAAAAGAACCATTTTTTCTGGGCTAAAGCGATATGTTAATCAAAATAAAAGGATAGCAATTTCAATTGAACCAGTTCAGAACTGAACTACGCAACTCCAATTTGTATGTATGAGTATGTACACATTTTTATTGTTTATTTTTAAGCATTTTTTGTTTATCTCAGAACTGATAAAAAAAAGCAAAATGCACTCGTTAGCGAATATTTTTTGTTGTAAAATATTTATTTAAGTTTTTAAGCAAATAAGTTTTTATTTTGCTTAATTTAAGAGTTATGCGTCTGTATGATTTTTCAGTTGAGGCGGAAGCTTGCTTAGGTAAATTAAAGAGGCGCCCTTTAAATGAATCACGGGGTTTCTAAACTAATAGCTGACTTTTACACAAGGGAAAATGACAGGAGAGTCTACTACCCCCTTGCTACCGCTATGGAGGACGAAAACATCTAATCTTGAATAACAATAAAAAAAGCAAAACCGAAAAGCTGAACTGAAATTTAAAGTTTTAGTAAAAGGGACGTAGTGGATCGGTTAATAAGTTATCTTTATTTAAATTCTAATTGTCATATATCTCTAAAGAGACTCTCTGACAATAATGTAATGTGAGTTTGACAACCGACTATTTAGAGATATATTACAAGATTAAAGGCAGCTTAAGGGCGTCTCTATTATGATTATTATGATCTTCTCTGAAAGGAGCTGGATGATAGTATTCCGTATTTAGAGGTTGTTACTCAAATAAGGTTCGATCTCATTTAGGGATCTGCGGCAATACTGGAAGATAATTTAGATAAACTAACTATTTACTTTTCTGATAGATTATGTTTAGTTCGGAATCGGTTTTGCGGTGTTGTTCTATCTGATGAAAAACGCTCATTATAGCTATCAGATACATTACCCGTCGAGTTAGAGTCTTCAGTAGAAGACCTCTGAGTGTTTTTAAAATATTATTTTTGCGGTTTAATATTCCCAAACCAAATGGTCACACGCCTGCTTTTGTTATCAACTGGAAGCAAGCTTAGTCATTTGCAAATATTCGTCAAATATTTTTGTAGTTCCTTTGAAATCTCTCGTATCCAAACGAGAGCTGAAATTAAAGTCAGCCCTGCCCGACTTCGAAACACCCATTACTCATGGGAAGAAATGATGAATAACCTTCTATTATGCTCACATATTAACAAATTTAAAAATTTCACTTTTCAACAAAATCTAAATTAGGGTTTCGTACCAGTCGGGGCAGCACCTGAACCACTTAAGTTGCTATTAAGTCCATATTTTGTTTCAAATTCTCCACTTTTAAAGCCATAAGCTAGCTTTTAATATCATATGAAGACTAATAAAACAGACATTTGTTGTCGTTTCAGGAAACTATTTTTATTACAAATCAGTTTGTACAACTCGTATGCCACATCGATAAAAGAGTATCTTCACTGAACCAATTATTTCTAACGGCTACAAAATTCCAACTCTACTCAGGGGACCATTTCGATTGATTTCTCGAAGATTTAATGTATTCATTTTGCTTCAACAACATTTTTATTTCCAATTTTCCTGAGACTTTATGACTACATAGATAAGCTTTTTAAATGAACCGCATGTTTCCTCTTTATTCGAGGAAGGGGGTGATACCCCCAAGGGTGTTGTAAACAATTTGGTTTCCCAAAAAAAAAGAGTCCAGCCAGGTGTACGCAAAACATTTAAAACTCAGCCAAACAATAAGAAATGCTAAAAATACGTTCCACAAGTACATAATACCACGAAAAAAGTTTAGCAAGTAATGAATTCATCGAACTTGAAATGAAATGTATTGAATTTTTGTTTGCTTGCTTGAATATTTACCGCAACTTTAGGTGGTAATAATTAAGCGGCCATAAACAAATCACATTAAAAAAATTGATGTATTTATGTGGACGGTAGGCTTGCATAGGCAGGTGATTAACCCAATGGGAGACGAAGACCTTTGAAAATTGCCTTTCAATAGACTTGTCACAGAGCGCGAGCGCTACAAGGCCAGGTGAGATCTCTAAGAGATCGGGCAATGTCATAAGTCAAGTTGGCGCCCCCCAAAGACATTGTCAATTGTTCAATTTGTCGATTTGTTCATAAGTTGTTGGCGTGTCAAACAGTAATTGTGCGAGAAAAAAAACTCACAAAAAAGAGCGAGACAATAACAATTTAGTTTTGAGCTTTGAAATTGAGCGCAATTATAGTAAAGTAGTAGATGACTGAAGAAAAAGGATGAAAAGATAGAATCTTGAATCTTAAAGAGAACCAGTTGAATATTTCCGTTTTATTTTTTTCTTATTTAACGAGCTGTATACCCGGCGTTGAGAGTGTTTATATTCAAGTTTAAACTGGCTGCAAGTTGATATTAACATTTGAACCCACACATCATATTTTCAGTTCATGGCTTAAACAATTTCGGCAAATGGCTCTTAACTACTTTTAAAAAAGTTGAACCACGATACGGTTCGATATGTAAAATAAACCACTCCATATTACCAACCTGCACATCAGATTTCAGATCAAGTAAAATAACTTGTTAGATAAGGATCTGAACCACTGTTCAACCGGTTCGAAACCGTTTCGATACCGGCGCAATGCAGGTCTTGTTTAACCTTTTCGAAACCGGCCCAATACTAGTCTTGATCCAGTATATTATCCAACTCCATTTTACCAACCTACAGGCCAGATTTTAAGGACCTAGCTTAAATAACTTGTAAGATATGGCTATGAATCAATGTTTGACTGGTGCGAAACCGGTTCGATACCGGTTTAGTACCGGTTCTGATCCAGTAAGATATCCAAATGCATATTACCAATCTGCACACCAGATTTCAAGTTCATTGCTTAAATCACTTCTGAGATATGGCTCTTAACAAACTTTTAACCTGTCCAATACTGGTCCTGATCAAGTAAAACATCCAACGCCATTTTACCAACCTACAGGACATATATCAAGTTCATATCTTGAATGACATCTGAGATATGGCTCTGAACCACTATTTAACCGCTTTCGAACCGGCTTACAGACTTGAGAGATAGCCTATGATTCTTTCCCGATTGGCATGAACATACTGTGAAAATTTCGTGAAGATCGGTTCAGCGGCTTAGACGCCTATAAGGAACAAACATACTTTTACTTCGATATGTATGTATAGATCAGAGATCTGTGAGAGAGATCTCCTTGACTGCATCAATACTCGCTTTAAATGCGTATGCGGTGTGACTGACACTCGTAGTTTTACAGTCGAGTCAAACACACACTCTTTCTGTTATTGGTATTTTTGCGATCGAGTGTCTCGGTTGATCATCTGTTAAAGTGGTTGTTTCTGTATTGAAGGGCACCGCATGCTACATAAGTAAAAAACATAAGTATAAGTTTTAACTTTCTCCTCTCTCTAGTCTCTTCTTTGAAAAAGCAACGGCAAATTCCATTTAGTTGTTGTAGTTATCTAAAGAGAGAGAGAGAGAGAAAGAAATGAGAGAAAAAGAGCAATACAAACAGCGTTTTCGGGGTGATTCCATCAACACTCGCTTTCTTCTTGTGGAAGTAAACAAATTTAGCCGCACGAGCGACAGCGGGTATTAATGCCATGAGTGCCATGAGTGTTTTAAACACCACGTACATTTTTTGCACTGGTTGGAGACACACGAGTGTGAAAAATATCAAGTACGAATGCGGTACACTTTTTTTTGCGGTGTACCCTCTCTAAAGACTATGTTTGAGCCAGGTGTGCTATTTGACAGCCATTAAAAGCAGATATCCTAGTTTATATTCTACGAAAATGGAAAAAAGGGAACGATGAGTGTCAGTGCTCAAAGGTAGTCACTAAAAATCAAGGACTTAAACTTTAGAAACCAACCTTTACGCAAATTTTTTTTGAAAGGCTGCAGGTCAAAACAAGGACAGAATGGCAAGAACTGTTCTCACCAAGGCTGCAAACTCTCGAAATTTTAAAGAAGACTAAAACCCGTCGGGTTTATTTTCCTCGATCGAATCGAATGCCTATTGGTTTGAGTAAGAAGCACCATACGATCTTAAAAAAATTTGCACCGCTTTTTTTTTGGGTCAATGGCAATTGTTATGTACTGTCGACTGGATTATCAACTGTGAGTTAAAGGTAATCTGCATAAAGATTAAGACTAGTTCAACTCAGAAGTTCTTGGAGGTCTTAAACGACCAGTTCGGTTTAAAACAGGATTTCGGTTCGGTTCAGTGGTTCACTCTTCAATTTGTATGTGTTATATTTTAGACTTTAAAACATTTTAAAATTAACCCGCCCAAACACCCTCCCGCCCCCCCCCCCCCCCCCCCAACCACTCCCCACCCCCACTTACCCGCCCAACCACCCACTCCGCCCACAACCCGCCCACCACCACCCACCCACCACCCACCCCCCCCCCGCCCACACCCCCCACCCCCACCCCCCACCCCCCCCCCCCCCACCACCCCCACCCACTCCCACCCCCGCCCACCCCTCCAAATCACCCACCCATTTCTCCGATTTTCATTTTTACTACGGTTAGAGGTGAAATAATCTTTGGGATTTGGCATTTTCCGCGGGGGCGGTTTTCGGATGGAAAAATCAATTTAAATTTTCTTCGTCTTTCCGGCCTTTCCGCCTTTTCCGGGCGGTGGGCGGATATTTGGCGGATATGCTTGGACGTTTAGTAATGGATGAAAATCATGTTACTTTTTCGGGTTTTCCGCTTTTCGGGGGGTTTTCCGGGGCTTTTGTTGTTTTCTTTCTTTGTGGTTTGCTGTCGGTATAAACAGTTTCTCCGTTTTCCGGGTTTTCCGACTTTGGGTGATTTTCATTTGGTCTCTTTTTTGTCTTGTTGTGTTTTGTGGTTTGCTCCTGGGTTTTTCCTCCTTGCCCCCCTTTCCACCCGGGGTTTTCCGGTTGGTTGTTTTTTATTTTTTATATTTTAAATAAGTTTGTACCGGTGGTGACAATCTAAGTCCATAAGTTTTGGATTAACTGAAAGAGCAGTCACAGAATAGATATCGTAAGCGACTTAACAGGGGAAGGAAAACTTTGAATATTTTATCAATGTGGGCCATTCTTAAATCGACAAGAATACTTATCTTTAAAACTGCTAAATATTGCTTTGAATGAATTTATAGTGTGGATTATGTATGACGATGCTATAACTGGCTATCAATGTCTGCGTTCTTATAAGTAAGAATAAAGTTTGCATACTTGGAAGGGCATTAATCATGATAAACTTGGTGTGTATAAACGTAGTATATAAATGGTAAAAGTATGTTCTTATTTAATTCTGATTCTGTATCGTTCCTAAATCTAGTATGCAAAAGAAAGTAACAAAATCCATCTAGTTTTAACATTTTAAAAGTATAAAACCAATTAAATCCAAAATTTAAATTGTCAATAAAGTGTTTTGATAAAATCTCAACACTCGTATATTCTCAGTAAAGGAGCTTAAATGGAAATAAAAATTAATTAGTCTCATGGTCTGGAATCTATAAACCCGAGAGGGTAAGGTTAAGTCTAAGCAGCTCGAAATGTTTTCCTCCGAACAGGCGATTTGAAGTGTTGCAAAAGTGCATCGAAAACCAAAGAAGTCAATATAGACCAGAGATGCCCATATATTGCTTATGGAACTGCAGACTTCGAAACATATATAGAAAATCATTTGTCAAATTGTTACAACCACAAAAATGGATTAAGTAGTCCGTTCTGTAAGACCAATCAAGGGTATAAAAACTTCGCCCGACTTTGAACTTGGATTTATGATTTACTTAACATTTTTGTTTACCATACATATCGAAAGGTATAATTATTGTTTCTGTAAAAGATTTTAACAGCTCATAAATATTACGTACCTCAGGTTTTTCTGCACATAGCACGTGCTTTTAATTTTCCTTTTGTTTATTTACCAATTTTGTGGTTTGCTCATGCACTTAATTTTTGCTTGTCGGCATTTCATTTGCTACAACAGTTGACTTCATGCAAAGGTGTGAATGAAATTGAACAGGTGTCACTCATTTTCATGAATTTCAAACAGAACGCATTTCCCGACAGTTTGTGAGACGGAAATTCTTGAACTTGATCGATGAAGCGCAAAATATTGTATTAAAAAGATCAAAGCAAGACATTTTGATGGAACTTTAATAATTTTCCTGATTTTTTTATATTTTTTTCAATTCCAGGGCAAATGCCTTTGTGGGCAGTACATCAGGGCTAGACTGCGACGTGCGGGAGTACTCAATCGTAAGGTGGTTCAAAGACTACGCACTATCCTAGAGCCCCCCTCGCATGTGGTGTACGAAGTGTTTCCAGCGCTCAATAGTGTAAGTTGCATTTCAATCCGCATGCACTCATTTCTAATCTCTTTGATACCCCTTGCAGATGGGCGAAGAACTGGAACGCATGCACCCGCGTGTCTACACCAACATTTCCAGACAATTGTCGCGTGCTCCTTTCGGCGAGCTGCAGGACAGTGATATGGCTCCCATGCTGCTTAACCTGGTGGCCAAGGATCTATTCCGTTCCAGCATTACCTGGGGCAAGATCATTTCCATATTTGCCGTCTGCGGTGGCTTTGCCATTGACTGTGTGCGTCAGGGTCACTTTGACTATCTGCAATTTCTAGTTGATGGCCTGGCCGAAATTATTGAGGATGACTTGGCCTATTGGCTAATTGACAATGGCGGCTGGCTGGGATTGCAGAAGCACATAAGACCACGCGTGGGCGAGTTCACATTTCTTGGCTGGCTGACCTTATTTGTGACCATCTCGGCGGCCACGTATGCAATGTCGAATGTATGCAAACGGATTGGTTGTCAATTGTATTCGTTGTTGTTCTAGTTAAGAGAGGGATTTGTTTAGCATGTAAACTCGTAAATCATTCCTGATTTTAATTCATTTTATACCCATGTGTTCTACAAATCGACCCAATAAATTATATCGATTTGGATCAAAAGCGATTTGTGAAACACTTGGAATATATTAATAATTGTTATAATTTTGTTGTCTAACTTAGTGCCAGGCGCAATAAAGCTTACGCTTACACATTTAAATTTAAAGTTGTCGCGAATAGGGTGGCCAGCTGAAATATTCCTCACTTATTGGACTACTTATCCTTAGCTTACCTCGTCTTGGACTCCAAACTGCACAACTATGGACTTGGGAAAAATCTTTCATTAGAGATAATTTGACCACAAGATCAAGATGCCAATTTTAACTTTAACAACACTGATTTGAGCAAATAAATTTTGTGTATAAGATCGTCTTCGTGATCTTTCTTAAGATGCCCCGCCTCCTTTCTCGTTGAGGCTACCCCTGTTTATAAATCCACCCTCCTCTCTTTACTCTACGTTATATGGGTAGAGTGGTTCACGCAGAACAATGTCGATCTTCACCCCCTTCTCCTTAGCCCGCTTTATTAATTATTTCAAATGCTTGTTTCTTTTTGTTTTTATATAATTTTTTTATTTTTTCAAAAGTAAAAAAAATTTCCTTTTTTGTGGCTCAACTGTATAGGTTTGACCACTAAAACTATAAACATAAACAGTCTATAAAGCAAAATTTCAAGGCACTGGGTAACTTAATTAATAAAGGACACTGTTTTACTGTTCTTAATTTTTGTATAGGAATCATAATATTTTTCAATTCATTTAGTGAAATTGTTGCGAGGCTTTTTTAACTGCTTCAACTAGGGTCCCAGAGTCACTAAATTGTCATCCGCCTTCGTAAACTGTCCTGGACAAAAGTCCCCAAATGTTCTCGATAATGTTAACGTCAGGGGAGTAAGGCGGCCACTCGAGCAAATTGGCGGTTTGGTTCTTTAATCCACAGTTTTTCAACCCGAGCGGTAAGGATATGAACGTTGTCATGTTGGTACGTCCATGGAATATGACCATAAATCTCCGAAAACTGGGGAAAAGCCTTTTGGAGCACAGTCTTGTACACATTTGCATTCATCTTCGAGGTGACAAACTGGAGCTCGCATGTTTCATAAAACGATATGGCTCCCCACACCATTACTCCACCTGCACATGAGTGATGACGACTTAAAAAACATTCTTCCTTTCGCATATCGTGGAAATAGTAATTATAGCTATCCGGTCCATCGAGGTTGAACTTCTTTTCGTCGGAGAAGACCACCGTCTTCCACTCCACTTTCGAGCATCGTTGAGAGGTGTTTTTTTTTTTTTTAATCTCTTCAAGTGTTTGGCGCTTCGAATAATTCGTTTTACAGTGGCCACTAGAGCGGTCCCCAAACCGGCAAAATGGAAAAAAGGAGGTCTCAGCATTCCCAAAGCTAATATTTGTTGTATAATTAATAATTGTGAAAATCAAAAAATTTTATTTTAAATGGGCGCGACAAGGTCTCAAAGTTTTAAAAATTATTAATCATACGACACGTTCACCAAATACAAATTTTTACAAACGAAGTTTTTAGTTAATTTCAATTGTTGTCATTGTTTAAAATTCAAAAAGCGATCTACATTTGAAATATTAAATATTTTATAAATAAAATCATCGCCGACTATTTATAAATGAAAAAAATAGATGATAATAGGCAACGCTGCGTATGAGTTATTTACAAAAACTTTAGACGCCATTCGCGGCCGTTAGAACTCGACTTTTTAATCTTTTGTTTTTATTTACGCTAATTATACTTGAAAAAGTATCAGATAGGGGGGTGAGAGCATGCTCTTCAAAATTTCATATACATGGGGACCGCTCTAGTGGCCAGACTAGCATTTAAGCCGCATTCTTCCCTAATTTTACCAGAAGAAAGGTGGCAATTTGAGGCAGTTCGTAGGATAAGTCGCCTCTCCGATGCTGTTGTTGCATATTTTTTCTCCCCCGTTCATTTTTTCCATAGTCAGCTTCATTACAAAGAAAATGACTCAAAACGTTTTTACTTCGACCGATTTTCTTGGCTATTTCATAGTGTTTTGAATCAGAATCAATATAGCCTTTTATTTGACCTTTTTCGAAATCGGTTAAAGGTTTTCCGCGGCCATTTAACAAAAAACTGATAGTAGTTGCTTTAAATTTTGGAATTCAAAAGAATTCAACTCTTTTCATTCACGCAGTCAAACAAAAAGTGAAGTCAAAAGTGTCAAACCTATTCAGATGAGCCGAAAATAGAGCACACATTTAGCGAATTTCTCGACGAAAGAAAAATTTTGAATTACCGTTGCATTTGTCCCGTTACTTTTTTCTTGCTTATTATGAGTAAACAAATGAAGGTTCAAAATAAAAAGAAAAGATAAAACCCCCCCTTTTCTACCAAACGACCCCTCCCCGAAAGAAAATGAGAAATGAAAGGCAAAAGGCAAAAGGGGAAAATGTGAGCAAGATTTTTCAAACCTATTCAGTTGAGCGGCACTGTACATAAAACAGATGGCGGTTGGTAAAAAATGGATAGTTTCGGACCACTGGTACAAGCGGGATTGGTACTTGATACATAAGAGAGAAACCACAAATCCAAGCGAAACGATCGAAAATTTAGCAGTCGAAAATGAGAGAAACGCCCTTTTTCGTTTCTCTTTTTTAGTTTTGAGTGGCACTGGCAATGTCTGGTCAAAATTAAATTAATTAAAGACTTAAATGCAAATGAAATTTCACTAACAACTTACCACATTATTAGGACCACATAATTAGGGAAAATTCACTTTATGTAAATCTAGCAACTGTAAGAGTGCGTAATTTGGTAACTACTTCAATTACAAAACGAATAACTTTTTCGATTTGGTGTTAAGAGAACGAATCAATTCCACTTTCGAAGAGTTGAAGTGGAATTGAGAACATGACTGAATATCTCCATTTTTTCACACAAAACTTTCTTAAACTAAAGCAACTTTTTACTTTGCTTAAAACTGTAGCCCATTCTATTTTCTAATTTCGTTTTTTGTGTTATTAAGAACAAGTCTTTCAGGGAAATTTGTAACAATATTTTCTCCAATTTAGGACAAGTCATGGCAATCTGTAAAACAATTAACAATGTTTGTATCAATAAAGTAAAGTTATTTTAAAATGTTCTAAAGATTGCCATGATTTTTTCTAATTGGAAAAATTCGTTTTTATGAATTTAACTTAAACCGCGCTATATAATCCTATTTTTTTTTTTTTACATCCCCCCACTAACAGTTCGCGAGATAAACGACAAAGAAAAGAATCTTAAAACAATTATAACATTGTAAACGTGCATCCGATTAAAACGGAACGAAAGTGTCTTCCAAAATCATCCATTTTAATTATCTAAATTCACTGGTAATTAATTCAACTTTGTTATCTTAATTTTTGATAATTAAATAAGATGATTTTGGATATACTAAAAAGTTTAATTATAGAAAAATTTGTTTGCTGAATAACTTTGGTGTTTTTGCTCCGATCTCAGGCCTAAGATAATATATATTGCGGTTTAAGGGGGAGGGGGAACTTTGCAAATCTCAAACAAACTTGATCTGCGTACGGTATACACCTATGTACATGCAAAAATTTGTATCTCTATCTCTTATAGTCTCTGAGATCGACGCGTTCCTACAGACAGACGGACGGACAGACGGACATGACTAAATCGACTTTATAGGGTCGGAAATGTTTCCTTCTCCCTGTTACATACATTTGCACAACTTCATGATCCCCTTTTACCCGTTTTCAATGGGTACAGGGTATAAAAAATAGTTCATTAAGGAATCGGTGGGCCCTCTTTGAAAAATAGGTGAAAAACCATTTAAACTCGCTAAAACTATGCTTAAGAATGGACTCGTAAAAATTGCTTAATTGTTCTTCGATAGAGAACATGATAACAGTAATATTACAATTATATCCCTTTTTAATCGGAAGCAGCATTACAACGTTATAATTGTTTTAAGAATTTTTTCTTTATCGTTTATCTCGCGAACTGTTAGTGGCGGGAATGTTAAACAAATAGGATTATATAGAGCGGTTAGTCAATTTTTTAGAAAACAAAAAAATTTTGGTGGACTGAGTTTACATGGAATGACCCATATGTGCCTATAACTTTTCCATTATAAAGGTGTCTGTATATCACAAAAACCGAAATTAAAATGCATTGAGAATCAAAATAAAACGAGAAGGCCAAGCTAACTTCGTCTGTGCCGAAGTTTTTATACCCTTGCAAATGTTTTGAAGTATCAGAGTTTGAGAACTCTAGCAATAAAATCAACAATTTTTCGAACTAAAACAATTTTCCGGACAAAGGTTCCTATGGCAGCTACAACATATAGTCGTCCGATTTTGACCAAAACTTGCAAATCTGTGTGAAAGCATATAATAATTATAATCGCTGAGTTGGGAGATGTTAAAATTAAAACCAAAAAAACTTTTCGCACTAAAACCCCATTTTCGACCGATAGTTCCTATGGCAGCTATAAGATATAGTCATCCGATTTTGACCAAAACTGTGTGAAAGCATATAATATTAATAATCGCTGAGTTGGGAGACGTTAAAACTAAAAACAAAAGAAACCCCTTTTCTCCGATAGTCATGCAGCTGTTACATCCGTTTGACCGAAGTTTATATACCCTTGGAGCATGATATATGCTGCCAGTTTGTTATATGGCTATACGATATATTCATCCGACTTTGATCAAATTCTCCAAAATTGTGTTGAAATAGATAGCATTACTATCTGGAAAGTATAAAGACGCTACCATTGAAAACAAAAAAGTTTTTCTCACCAGAACTACTTTTTCGACCGTTCGTTCCTATGGCAGCTGTATGCTATAGTCATCCGATTTGAATCAAACTTGACAGAATTGTGTGGTAGTATATAATATTGATCTGTACAAAGATTGGGAGCGATAGCATTAAAAACAAAAAAGTTTTTCTCACTAAGACTTATTTTCAGACCTATGTATCTTTTGTATGGCAGCTATACTATATAGTTGTCCGATTTTGATAAATCTCGGTGAAATTATGTGAAATCATAGAATACTTATAAATACGAGGGTTGGGAGCGATAGCATTGAAAAAAAAAAAGTTTTTCTCACTAAAACTACTTTTTCAACCGATCGTTCCTATATGCTATTGTCATCCGATCCGGCCGGTTCCGACAAATGTGCAGCGTATTTGTACCAAAAGGCTTCGTGGAAAGTTTAGAAACAGACGGACAGACGGAGATGGCTATATTAACTCAGCTCGTCATGCTGATCAAGAATATATATACTTTATGTGGTCGGAGATGCTTCCTTCTGTGCGTTACAAACATCCGGACAATTTCAATATACCCTCTCCAAGGGTATAAAAAGTTTTTCTCACAAAGACCTACTGTTCGACCGATTGTTCCTATGACAGCTATAAGATATAGTCATCCGATCCGGTCGGTTCGACATTTTAGCAGTGTGCAGTAATAAGAAGACTTTGTGCAAAGTTTCAGCTCGATAGCAAAACTGCCAACTCTTTCAGAAACGAATGCTAAAACAGCAACTCGGCCCGGCGACATATACTCCACCCCCTACGAAATTATAAATTAATATGCGTTGCAAACTTGCTGACTCACAAATATAATTAATCTCTTTTATGCGTATGCAAACTTTAGACAAATTATAATACCCTTTGCAGGTATTTTTTGACCTTCAAGTTTTGCAGGCTTGAGGTCACGTTATGCTTGCACATAACTTTAACGCAGGAACACTAATGTTGTAAGGCCATTAAGGCCACAGGCAGCGTATCGCTTTCTCGTTGTGCCTTTGAATCGCTGTTGAATCTCTTTGGAGTTCCCAAGCGATTATGTCATTGCAGGCATGAGGAAGTAGCTGCTAGCTGGAACTGGATCTGGCTAAGGCCGCTGCTGTCGGTCAACTAATGGGAAGCATATTTCGATTTTGTTGCCTTGTGTAATCTAATGAAACTGTTATGTTTATAAAAATGTTTCCTTTTTCCTACCTAGTTTCTCGGAATAAATATTATATTGAATTGGAGGCGGTTTTCAATATAAAAGCAGTTCCCGTAAAAAAAAATTAATAGAATGTGTGGTTCATTTCTATGAGCTGATAACGATCTATTTCAATTCCATGTTCCAAACCCCTTTTTTGAATAGCTTATCTTTCTCGCCCGCTCTCACTGTTTTGGAACCTTGAGTAAATTTACTGTTAACGTTGATCGATGTTACAGAATAATTACACTTTGATTTCGTTGTGCAGCAAATATTTGTTGGTTTTTATTAAGCTTACATTTTAGTCACGGTACAATTGAGCTTTCGATGCGCTAAAATACTTAGAAGCCATTGCAATATGCAATTTTGATAGGTTTTCAACTAATTTAGTTTTGTTGATATGTCAAGCGAAGCCAAAAAGCGTTTTCTCAAAATTATGCATCCGATATTGAGAACATTGAGAAAACATGCATATATTTGAGTACCATTTGTGTAAAGCATTTTTGGTTTTTCAAATTTTCATTTGTAAATATAAATAAATATTTAGTTAGTTTACTAAGCGTAAACCTGTGCGCATTTTTTCAAAAAATTCTTCAACTAATTTCTCATTGGTTTTCTTTTTCTTCTCAACAAACATGTCGTCTAAATAAGTCAACAATATAGTTAGTTTTTCTTTGTATAATTTGTATAAAAGCGTTTCGTTTAGTTCTGTGTGTTTCATAATTGAGCATAGACATTTACATTTAGTAATACAAGTTGATATGGTTTGTCAGTACAATATACAAACATATATATATGGCTAGAGATAAGCGTATTACATACAATTAAATTAAAACTTTTAAAAACTTAATTTTAAACAATCACAAGGGAACTTAGAGCATACATAATTTCAATTTAAGCGATATATTTAATACGAATATGAGAGAAGTAAGGAACCTTTACAGTTTTTGAAAGATCTTAAGTTGGGATAGAAGCGATTCCTAAGATAAGCTGAGGAGTGAAGCAAGTTGTTAAAATCGAACAATCATTTAAAAAGGTCCCTGTTCCAAAATTTGCTCAAGTACACACTATAGCCTAGAAATTTTAAAAACTGATTTATTAAATTATTCAAATCCAAATCTGTCTTTGATAGGCCGAAAGAGACCGAACTCGCACTACAATTTTAAGATTTCGGAAATTTTTAGACGAAACTTTAAGTTGTGCTTGATTACATAGTAAATTCTTTGCTGTTTTAAAAGTGCACAAACTTTTTACCTGAAGCAAAATGTTTGTACAACTTTTCTTAGTAAACTCCCCTCTGTACCTTGAGCCAACGAATCATATTTTACTTGGTACAAAAATGAAAGGTATCCAATCTCCTCGCCCACTTAGAAAAGTGACTCAAAAAGTAAAGAAAGCCATTTGTAAAAATTTCGACTACTTTTCCAAAAAATATGTCCTGTCCTGTGTACTGCAAATATTGGTAATCTCGAATTATCTTGAGATCTATTTACACTTGTCTAAGTTTTCATATCTTGGAAAAAATTTCTTTCGTTAAAGTAATTCCCAAAAATAGGAACACTCGAACAGCACATGATCCTTAAAGCAAAGACAAAGTGTTTTTAATTATATGAAATACTGTAACGAAATAAATTTTCCAGAGTGCTGGATAAAGGCCTTTATCAGAGCATTTTTTAAGCAACTAATATAAGATATTAGACAAGGGTAAATACAGCTTTAGGTAATATAACAAGCTTGAATTGAAACTGGATGAGAATATAAGTGTATACGAAACCGCGCCCAACTCTAGTTAAAATCTAATCTACAGCTGAAAAATTCTCTTATCGGACCGGATCGAAGTCAATGATGTTGTTTTAAAAATATCTTTAAGCTTACAAGTTTTTAGAATATCTTTTTAGTTACCACGAAATGGATGAATTTTTCTGAACTTTTTAATACCACAATCGATGGTCGAATGGTTGACATTGATTTGTTCAATCATCATACTTGAGGACTAACAAAATATATCAAATAGTTCTATAAACTTATTGCCTTTGTAACCATGGTCCATAAATTCTTTGGGAAAGGTTTCGAATACGGTATTAAACCCTTTCTCTAATCAGGGCTGTAATTAAAAATTGAATCAACACTACAACAAGTATTATTTCGTAATTAAAAATTACCATTACAATTATTTGAATAATCGTACGTACAAATTTAATTATTGGGAATTAAAAGTAATTGAAATTATTTCCGATTCAACATGAAACTGTTTGTAATGGTAAGTGAACTTTTAATTACCCAAAAAATGTAAATGGTAATTTCTCTAAAGCGTTTTCAGTTAAGATTTGGTTCCTAGTGTACTGTTGGTTTATGGTCCCAAATGCAACCCATACCAAATCAGTTCTAAGTAAAGTTGGGGCGTATGGGCCTAAAATAATTCGTAGTCGGTACTAAGAGGATAAAGAACACTTTTTGAA
The DNA here is from genome assembly GCA_018904235.1 of Lordiphosa stackelbergi. Lineage (NCBI taxonomy): Eukaryota > Metazoa > Arthropoda > Insecta > Diptera > Drosophilidae > Lordiphosa > Lordiphosa stackelbergi. The sequence continues at coordinate 19,009 of JAEIFU010002017.1, forward strand.
CTCTTTCAATAGGTTTGCAGTTTGGCCACTTTTCTATAAATAGAAGCAAACTTCATCAAATTAATCCGATCTTATGCTCGTATGGCTACTATCTAGTTGGAAGCAAAGTGAACAAGAATAAACTAAGTATCAAGAAAAGTAGCATCTGCCTCTAGGCTTATATCAAAGTGTACAGAGTCATCTCCAGTCTATCTTACAAATCGCTTCTCCTCTCTCTTCCTCGCTTTCCTGTAAATGGAACTTAAACTCTAGGGTAATTACTGCTGTTGGGGTGATGTCGGTTGGCTATTCCTTTGTAAAACGTTATTGATTCTCATTTTCAATGGCGAAAAGTCAATTTTCTTAAAACGCGGCAACGAGGCGAACTTTTTCATGCTTGCTGAGCTGGCCGCTGTGGGTGCGGCCACTGTCGGCGCCTCCATCATATGAGACTGCGTCATGGGTGATGGTGGCGTTGGCTGCTTTTTGGCCCCCTTGCTGGGTGAATTGCCAAATTTGGCTAATGTGGCATATTTCTGTAGTAAACGTGTGGCCTGTTCGGCTGCCTGAAAGCAATTTTCATATTCATCTTCCAGCTGGGGTTGCACTATGCTCAACAGTGGAGATTTGCCCGCCTTCTCCTTTAGCATTTCTCCGCCGTCATCGAATTTGAAATCAATATTCTTAAGTAGATTTAAATCTAGATGATCCTCTTCCATTAGCTCATTGTTGTTGTGGTGGTTATTATTGTTGTTGTTGGTGCTCGTGGGACGTTTGATCATGGCCTGAGTAACGGCATAGACCCCTTCGGAGATCTTGTGGGCGGCAGTCTTACGGGTACTAGGAGTTTTAGTCTTGTGTCGTTGTTCAATGATTTGTTGTGGCGATGATATATAAAGATTCTCTTTGCGCTGACCCCGTAGCTTGGGATTGACCAAATGACGAAGTCGCTTGGTTTTCAGCGAGTCGCAACTGTTGGGATAATACGATGGTATCTTCTCATCTACACTTATGATGGATTTCCTGGGCGTTTGATAGTAATCCTCCTCCTGCTCTAACTGGGAAGTCTGGGATGTTTCTTTGGGTGTGCCCTTTTGAGGCAAGGCAGGCAACAGTGGAGACTCGGTGGGTGTGCTGGTGCTGAGAACAAAACCAAGTTGACCAGGCTGTTCCAATTCCTGGGCCGCCTTCACGGCCAACAGATTCTCGTACAGATGATCGGCAAAGCCACTGGCCGCAGCTGCAGTGCCATTTAAAGAGCTGCTACCATGCATAGGCTCATAGATGTCACTCTCATTGGATGCCTGGACAGGTTTAGGTTGTTGCTGCTGCAGCTGCTGCTGTTGCTGGTCTTCGGTATTACAACTGCTTGTGGAAGAACTATAGGAGCCTGTGGAGTAGCCCGAAGAGGTGGACGCTGTGCTGGTCGGCGGTTTTGGTTGCTCTTCCTTCTTTACAATTGGAGCCATAACACAGTAGCCGGTCAAATCATCCACCAGTATCTTATTCTTCTTATTGAGCAGATTACTGTGGGGTACGGCTCCATTGGCGCCTACCAAGTTGATGGTGGAAGTGTTGCAGGCCGAAAAGTTGAAATTATGCGACAGTTGCCCGGACAGATTTAGACTCTCTAGCGAGTCGGCTTTTGATTGCAACTGGCTAACAATCTGGGCTACCAGTACTCCTCGTGTCTCGCATTCAATGACCGAATCATCTAAGCTTATGTTCAGCTCGTCACTGGATTCATTGGTGTGCATCAGGAGCGCCTCACCAAAGGTGTCCAAAAAGTTTAGCTTGGACAAATCTGGACTGGAGAAGCTATTACGCTGCGATTTGTTCAACTGAGAGTTGCGTTTCAAGGGGGCCTCTGGTGTGGGTGCATTCTCATACAACATCAGCTCCTCCTCCTCCTTTTGGACAGGCTCACTTACCGATCCCGTGCGTTTTTGTCGTGCACTCCCAAAGATATTGTCCAACATATTTTTGTACTTCTTTTTCTTTGCCATTTCGGACTCGGGATTGGTGTTGCTGCGTGGAATTTCACCCTTGCCTAAAGGGGTACACTCAAACGTATTTATCCTCTTGCGGTAGGCCAGCATCGAGGGCAAGGGCGGCGGCGGAGAAGGTGTTTCCAAAACAGCTGGCTTCATTTCCTCATATATTCCCGATGCTATTGACGCCCGTGAAATGCAACTGCCCTCAAAGATTTCCTCATAGATCTGGGAAACTCGCGCCGACAAGTGACTCGCATCCAAATGGCTGCCCTCGGGTAAATTGGGCAAAGGCCTGGGTCCGCGACTTAAGCGCCGTTGTTCAAGGAACACCTGACGGTACAACTCCAGATTCTTAATGGACTTCTTAATCCATTTCATATGTCGACGACAAGCCAATTCCGTTTCCAATGCAAAGTATATAAAGCAATCGCGTCGATTCTGGTTCCAAAACAAGCCATACGAATGCTGTTTAGTGCGCGAAGTAGCCAGGCTGATGCTCACTCCGGGGACATTCACCGAAACACTTAGCAACTCCTCGTCCAATGAGGAAGCCTGAAAACTCAGTCGCAGGAAGCAGGGCACACATTTAATGGCCTCGATTTTTACCTGACATCTGGTCCAGGTCCTATAGCGCAGAGCCAAAGCCCGCTTGTCGTGTGTATCCAATTTGACATCCATCCACATAGAAATCTCATTGTGATCCATTTTTGTGCCTGTTTGTTGAACTTGATGATTCGGTGGTGTTGTGTCGTGAGTGCAGGTGGGTGGGATGAGTGATTAAAATGAAAATGATAACGATTCTTGTCTAAGTTACATGTTTTCTAAATTTCTTTCTGGCCAATGTGGGTGTGCTCGCCCCTCGAAATTCTCTACTTTAAATGTGCCATAATAACAGTTTGCAACACTGGAAGTGACTCGTTACTTGTACGACCTTCTCTAAAAAGTGTTGTAGTGCGATATAAGGGTTGTCGCTCACGAATGTCTCAGAATTTTTTTTAAATCTGATTTCTCTTCTTCTTCTTCAGAAAAAATTTCATATGGAGGAACTTATAATTAATTAAATTATTATATTCGTATCTTTTCTATATTAAATTATACAGTTGAACAAATATTGGGTACATGCTTTGGCTAGAGATGGACCGACCCTTTGGAACTGAATTGGTGCCTCCAAAACAACTCACCCCCTCAGTTACTTCGTCAGATAGAGAAGGAAACGTAACTAATCCTGTAGGATATGGTAGCTATGGTTTCGGTGGTTACAATTCTATAAAGGCCAGTGTAGGATTTTTGCAGGCTATACACATGGGAGCAGAACATTTGTGGCTTGCTGCTGTGTTGACCTTTTGGAGTTGTCTTTATAGCTCAGGTGGTTTATGGCTTTAATGTGCCTCGATAGATATGAGGGCTTTGCTTTGCCTCGATTGAGGGCTTTGCTTTAGAAATAATATCGGTAATTTGTAGCTGATTCATAAAATTCCCAAAAGTCACTCTGTGACGCAATGCATTAGGTTCGCCAACAAAACAACACATAAAACCAAGGCAGCAAACCTCTAAAATTTTGCAGAAGGTTCGGTCCGGGGGTTCGCACCCGTTGTGAAGTCTAAGGTTCGGTTCGCGGACCGTTTTCTACAGCCCCTGAACCCAAGGTTCTGGTTCGAACCTCGGTTCGCTTGACCATAAAAAAATAGTTTCCATTTATTATATCTTCACTCTTCATAAAATTTTCCTTTACCTAAACCTTGGAGCTCTTCTTTACATCTATTCTAGCTCTTAGATCTCTCGAAAAAACCTAACTTAAGTTAAACATTAAGTGTGTTGAAAAGGCTCGTTCACTTTCTTCTAAAATACTTTCTCAACTGTTGCTGGATCTGGTCCCTTTTTTCCCCGAGTGGGGGCTGTTTCGAACTTTTCTAATTTTTTTTTTATTTTTTTTTTTCCTTTTTCCTTTTTTTTATTTTAAACATTATTAAATTAATTTCATTGTATATATTGAAATCAGAAACATTTGAAAAGTGCTGTTTCTTATTTATATAAACTATTTTTTTTTTTTTTTTTTTTTTTTTTTTTTTTTTTTTTTTTTTTTTTTTTCCTGTTACTGTACGACTTTCTTAACTTTTTAATATTTTCGTTACTTAAAAACATTTCTTCGTTTCTTGTTAGATTCGTCCTCCGCTCTTCTTGTAACTTATTTCGCATCCTAAAAGCCTTTCTGACAATTATTTGTCAATGGGTCTGCCCCTGCCCCTCGCTTGCTACCCCCTTTATTGTCTTGAAATTATCCTAGCTTGTCCTCATTTTTTCACGCCTCCCATCACCTCATCTTCCCATTTTTACCTTTCCAAAATTTTTAAACATTTGTCGATGTATGTTCTACGAAGCCGTGTTGCGTAGGTAAGCAATTAAGTTGAACAAATAGCTTAAAATGACGTGTCTGTCTGTCAATTACAAATCTCACTGGAGACGACAAGGCGAACAATGCACGACAATGATTGATCAAAGAAGAGAGGCAAAGTCAGAGAGCGTTCTCACTATCAGCTAATATTAGCTCTGGTCAACTCTCAGCTCGCTCTCTGTTTCAGCTTGCAAGTGTTCAATGCAGAGTTCCCCAACGATAGCCCCGGGGGTACGAACTTACTTGCCAAATCTTGCCGAATGCTTGCCGAAGTCAACCTTCATTGTGTGTTAGAGAGAGACACAGCCACCTTCTCGCGCTCTCTGCTTGGGGAACTCTGGTTCAATGTGTTGGTTTCACAACTTTTGTCTCTTTTCATCTCATTATTTTATCATCGCCACAAAGAGATACAGAAAAGATGTACCCATTCCCGTCGTTTTCATTGTTCTAGGCACTACTATTTCATTGACAAGAGCAAAGCATAGGCACGGGATTTTTCCCGTGAAATCACTTTTGATGCATTCATTCAATTGTAAACATATACATACACTAGCATAAAGCCCGTCGCGCTTCGCTGCGCCTTGAACAGTATAGAACCAATATCAGAATCAGTTTGAAGTCAATCGTGAGAGTGAAATATTTACCAAATTTGAAAGTATTCTATAAATTAATTTCCTCTGTAGAGCCCAGAAATTGAATCTTACATACATAGGCTTGAAATCAACGTTTAACTACTTCGCTTTATCACCGTTACGACTTTGCTGCTTACCACCCCCATCCCATCCCATCCACACCCCACCGACTTTCCACCCACTTCTCACCCACATTCCTCCCACTTCCCTTCCGATTCCCACCCACCCTTCTCTCCCACCCACATCCCACCCACTTCTCACCCACATCCTTCGCCATTCCAACCCACTTCCCGCCGACATCCCTCCCATTTCCCCCTTCACCCACATCCCTTCCACTTCCCACCCACTCCCGCCCACTATTCTTCCTCTTCCCAGTGGGCATCCCGGCGGTATTTCCAACATCGGAAAATGCAATCACAAATTATTTCGTATTATATCCCTTCAAACCGAGTATCAAGTCAATCGGGTGAAATATAGTTTTTTGCATGCAGAGTTTTCCAGGAGTTTTCCGACCGTTATATTGGATATTTACACATTATGGTATATAATCTTACTGCTGCAGCGGGACGGCCTGGGCTTGGAGATTGCCCCGAAGGGCTATGTTATCCCTGGTAATATATAAACCGAAACCCTAAAATTTTTGATCCCTCGAACCTGAGCCCGAACCGGACCACTTTTTCGAAAAATTAGGTTCGGCTCACAAAATTAAATGGTTTTTCAAAGACATGAACTGGGAAATATTGGAAATCTATAGATATTTTAGTAACACGATTGAGCATTGAACTATGTAAATGGTTATGACTTTTTATGTAAATTGGATACTAGATTTGGAAAGAAACAGTTTGAATGAAATCGACACTTGATCTAGTAACCGAGCATACTTGTTTAACTTCACATATGGACATTTCAATTTGGTTTACAACGATGTACTCATATTCTTCTTTCTATTTTATTTCCTCATTTTTATGAGCCATTACTGTGAAGAGCTTCACCATGCTCGGGTGGCGGTGGTGGACGAAGAGCTTGTCAAAACAGATTATGTTGGTCTTCTTGTTGACCATCCGCTTGGCGACAAGGACAAGAATATCATGTGCCTCATGTCGGACCGCATTTCCACCAAAATGTCCCTTACCCTTTTCACTGAATCGATGCACTACTAACTATGCCTTTCATAAACATAAATTTATAATTTTCCTTCGCGTTTATAACTTATGTCAGCTTTGATGCTGAATGGTCCAATGGTTTTGGTTCTTAACTCAGTCCCCTAAAAATCCCCATCTATACATTGAAAAAATCCCTTAACAGCCTTCGATTACATAGATGCAAACTTACAGCATAAAAAAGATAGAAATTTAAAACATTTAATAAAGAGCGGATGGAAGAGAACAAGAAAGAGACATAGAGCAAAACAGACCTACATTTCATAAGCTACAACCAATTTACAAAAAATAGAAGGTAGTACAAAGTGCCGTTTGAAAAATTCAAGTTCCCAGAAGTAGCAAAATCTTAAGTTAAAACGAGAGCGTAAGTTAAAGTCGGCTCTAACCGACTTCGATATACCCGTTACTCATGAAAAAACATGTTTAACAGTGTTCCTGCGTTCCTTAGTGTGACCATCCGAAAAGTATGCAACATTTTTTTAGGGTGGGAGGGGGCTTGGTTCACTTTTTTGCTCATAACTTGAGAACCGTTCATCCGATCTTTATCATTTCTTTGGCAAATCAATTCATTTTGCTAATTACTAACTATCTCTAGAATCGTCTATCTTTAAAACTGTAGGAGGTATAACGTATTTTCCAAATTGCGGGGGCGGGAGGGGGCGTGGCCAAAATTTGAAACAAACTTGATCTGCGTGCAGATAAAAGAAGCATTTGTCCCATACATGTCAAACCTCTATCTCTTACCATCTCTAAGATCTAGGTGTTCATACAGACAGACGGACAAGGCTAAATCGTCTCGGCTGTTGATGCTGATCAAGAATATATATACTTTATATGGTCGGAAATGAATCCTTCTGCCTGTTACATACATTTGCACTAATTTAGCATACCCTTTTTACTCTACGAGTAACGGGAATAAATAGAGGAAAGCTAACTTCGGCTCGACCGAAGTTTATATACCCTTGGAGCATGGTATATTCCTGCCAGTGTTTTATATGGCAGCTATACGATATATTCATCCGATTTTGATCAAACTCTCTAAAATTGTGTTGAGACAGATAATATTTATAACTGGAACGTAAAAAGACGCTACCATTAAAAACAAAAAGTTTTTCACTAAAACTATTTTTTCGACCGATCATTCCTATGGCAGCTATATGTGATAGTCATCCGATTTGGATCAGACTTGACAGAATTATGTGTTAGCATATCATATTAATCAGTAACGAGTTTTTGGAGCGATAGCATTAAAAACAAAAAGTTTTTCATACTAAAACTTTTTTCAGACCTATCGTTTGTATGCCAGCTATACTATATAGTTGCCCGATTTGCATAAAACTTGCTGAAATTATGTGAAAGCAGAAAAAACTCATAAAGACGAGGGTTGGGAGCGATAGCAATAAAAACAAAACAGTTTTTCTCACTAGAACTACTTTTTCAACCGATTGTTCCAATGGCAGATATATGCTATAATCATCCGATCCGGCCGGTTCCGACAAATGTGCAGCGTATTTGTACCAAATGACTTTGTGCAAAGTTTGGTTACGATAGCTTTAAAACTGACGGAGGAGATAGCATAGAAACAGACGGACGGACAGACGGACATGGCTATATCAACTCAGCTCGTCATGCTGATTAAGAATATATATACTTTATGTGGTCGGAGATGCTTCCTTCTGTGCGTTAAACATCTGGAATTTTATATTTCTCTCCCAAGGGTTTAATTTTTTATATTTTTTTATATTTTTTTTTTTTTTTTTTTTTTTTTTTTTTTTTTTTTTTTTTTTTTTTTTTTTTTTTTTTTTTTTTTTTTTTTTTTTATTTTTTTTTTTAAATTTTTTTTTTTTTTTTTTTTTTTTTTTTTTTTTTTTTTTTTTTTTTTTTTTTTTTTTTTTTTTTTTTTTTTTTTTTTTTTTTTTTTTTTTTTTTAAATTTTTTAATTTTTTTTTTTATTTTTTTTTTTTTTTTTTTTTTTTTTTTTTTTTTTTTTTTTTTTTTTTTTTTTTTTTTTTTTTTTTTTTTTCAGAAAAAAATAAGATCAAATATCAAGATGGTATTTCAATATAATTTCAGTAATATCAATATTTTCATATCAAGGTCAACCTATTTAATACCAATATGAACCTGTAGTATTAGGTCGATATTAACAATACTATATGGAAATGTTAAATGATCAAAGTGAAATTCAAAATTCCCCAGTGATATGATTTGAGATCAAAGTAGACATCGAAATTCTAAAGCAGAACAGAGACACATAGAGTTTCTCGAAAGAAAGAGAGACAGCTATAGTCTATCCCGAAAAAAGCAATAACAATGTCCACTGCTCTGCCGCAGCAAGCTCGAAACCGACTGCCGGTAGTTTTTTCTTCGTAAACATTTCGAAGTTGGCCTCGGCTCTGCAGCGAGTTTCTAGCTTCTTCTTGTAAATTTCGTCATTCGTTCTGTGCTTTTGCGTGTGCAAGATAAGTGAGGAAAAAATGAGTGCGGTGTTTAAGAAAATGTTAAACGGTAAAAAAAACGGTGAATTGCATGTGTATGTTTTTTGTACTTCCAATCGTATTTGCAAATTTACAAATAGCAAAAGATCGGCTCTTTCCCTTCTTTAGTCGCTAATAGTGTGCAAGATATATCTTACATATATGTATGCATGTACGTGTGCTGTTCGAAGGTCAAGGGCAGAACAAAAAAGCATACCAAAAAAATAAGAGGCAAATAGTCGAGTCGCCCGACTCAAACTTTCTCTGTACCGATATTGCGTAATAAGGGGGTGGGGTGGGTGGCGGGGGGCTGATTCGCTTTTTTGCTCATAACTTGAGAACCGCTCATCCGATCTTTATCATTTTCTTCGGCAAATCGATTTATTTTGTATGACTAACTATCTCTAGAAGGAACAAAACGTCTATCTTCAAAACTGTGGCGAACGCCAAATTGCGGGGGCGGGGGGGGGCGTGGCAAAATTTGAAAACAAACTTGATCTGCCTACAATAAAAGAAGCATTTGTCCCATACTGCCAAACCTCTATCTCTTACCATCTCTGTGTTCGACGCGTTCATACGGACGGACAGACGGACGACAGACGGACAGACGGACATGGCTATATCGACTCGGCTGTTAATGCTTATCAAGAATTTATAACTTTATAGGGTCGGAAATGTTTTCTTCTCCTTGTTACATACTTTTGCAAAAACTTCATTATCCCCTTACATTTTACCTTCGGTACAGGGTATAAAAATAAGTGTGGCCGCGTTGAAAAAAAAATGGGGGAAACAACAGTAATCGGTTTGCTGCCTTTGCTTTTGAATGATTTCGCACAGATCCGGCTTATGAGAATTTAAATTTATCTTTATTAATTTCCTATTTCATTTTTAATACTTTTACAGTTTAAAATGGAAGATATAAAACTTTTGAAACTATCACAAAAACTTGAGCTTGACAATTTAGTGTACGAAAAATTAATTGGTAAGTTTGGTATTGAAATTATTATTCGTCTCAATATATTAATTATTCAATTTGCGTTTTTCTAGAGTGTGAACTTGAATTGGACCGCCTTAATTACATTGCTTCCAGCGACAAAGAGCAGATTTTTCCGGAAAGAGAATTGTAATATGTGTTATAAAAATGTATTTTCGATTTTATAAAAATAAATTACAAAATTGGTGCTATAAATAATAATACCCTATTGTTATTTGCAAAATATATCTTTGATACTAATACCATGTCCCACAAGAATTCTTAAAATATAGCTTTGATACTTCAAACACATATCATTGATATTAGCAAATATCAAATTGTTGATCTGGTAAAATATCACTTTAATATGTTCGAAATTTTAAAGTGATATATTCGAACATATCATCTGCGTATTTTTCAGATGAAGGACGATTTGATATAGTTTTTATGATCTTTTTTTTCTGTATACAAACCGAGTTTTAAACCAATCGGGTGTATAATAATTATTTGCATACAGAGTTTTTCCTGGATTTTTTGACATAGTTTGTTTTGTTTGCTGCTCCCTCCCCCCCCTCCACCCCTCCCCTTTCGTTGGGAACTCCTAGGCAATTATTTTTTCTCAGCGTGTAGGAAAAGCTTGAAACACAGATCTTTTTTTTCTTTGTTCAAATTTTTGTATTAAGTTTACAACTTCAACAAGATTCTGCGCAGCAGACTTTCCAGGCTTGTGGATCATGATGATTTGGGCTTTTTTATGCTATTTCCTATCCATAATATTAGACTTTTAAATGGGCAGAAATAATTCTGTATATGAAATTTAAACTTAGCACTTTTCAATATAATTCCAAATGGGATCACTTTTGTCTGCATGATTTGTCAAAGTGATATTTTATACTAATGACCGTAACCGAAACAGAATAAATTTAATAACCGTAACCTGTGCCGTAACCGATATCCCACAACTGTAATATAACCTTAACCGTAATAGCGATCCACCAAAACAGTTAACTTACCCCTAACCGTTTTTCATTCCGGCTTTAGTCTTTGACTTACAATTAGGATTTCAAAATCTTTTCTGTTTTTCTAACAGCCTTTTGGAACAAAAGAAATTATCGATATTTTCGTAAGTGCGAAAGGCCAAACAAATGGATGCCAACAAAGAACCTAGTAAAGACGACTACTATTTCATAAAAACAAGAAAAGAGCAAGAGCTCGATATGCTGAAAAAACACGAAATTGAAATAGAGCAAGGATTTGCCAAACAAGCCGAACAAATAATAATCATCGAAAAAATCAACAATCGATGAACAAAACATTAAAATCCCAAAAATAAACAAATAGGGGATATTATTAAAAGCAGAGGGAATAATATCTAATATCCTCAACAATCTGGCTGGCGTAAAAGTAGTGGATACTTCCTCACCTCTTCATGAGCTACCTCTTTTGAATGAGAATGACACAATTGAGTTAGTGCTTGATTTGGATATTGATATGACAGCGACTCATTCGACCCTGCTTAAAAATAAGTTTAAAGATGAGGGAGACACAAAGCACATCTTCGGACTCCCAGCCGAAGTTCATTCAAGGACTGAGTAGGAGCGCTACGGCCAAAATAGCTCGGTTATCTGAGTCTTCTAACAAAAGCAAATCAGATTCTATTAAAAATAAAAAGAAATTCTAGTTAGAAAAAACTCGCAAGGTAGAGTGTTTTAATGATGGAAGCGAAATCCGCCACTGATTCGTATGTGCGTACGAAAAATCTGATAAAAAATTTGTTTGCATTTGTGGAGCAATTTTTCTAAACTCAAAACAAATAAAAGATCATATTACGAAACCAAACGCACATTGTCCATATTGCCGAAAATTTATTAAATCGCATTTAAATCGTCACATTACAACTAAAATAAAGAAAATATATAATCTCGACAATGAGTTTAGAAGACATGTGGAATGATCTTGTTTTTGCATACCAGTCAAGAATTAATGATAATAATTGTTTACAAATTTTCGTTAGCTCAATGGGCCAAACATACGAAAAAAAACAATTGTTCTGCTTCCGTAATTTTAAATAAAAAATTTTAATAATTACATAAAACATAATATTTTACCCTTCCCTACAGTAATTGCACGTTGGTTAAGTAGATACGGTGGAGCATGTAATAGTGTTGGGACAGAAGAAGCTAAAAAAATGTTGATTAATGCGTTAGAGAAAGGAAACAAAGGAATGGGTGGTAAGATTTAATGATTGTGTTTATTTAAACGAATCATCGGATCGGATGGCTATAAAATATAGCTGGCATAGGATCCATCGGTCAGAAATTGAGTCTTAGTGAGAAAAAATTTCATTTTATCGTTCTGATTTTTTTTTGCTGTTTATTGAAAACACTGACACCTTCCATTTTAGAGTTTGGATTCATTATAGCCACATAACCGAAATGGCCTATAATGTGACACCGTTGAAACAGATGCGACCCACATCGGCTGTGTGTGGATGACGGGTATTGGGAGTGGACCATAAGTGGAAATGAGGTCCGATACTTGATCATTGGGCTGAAGGAGCTTTTCGCGGCGGAAAACGGCATGGTAATGGCCATAAAAATTGTCGCTATCTTGTCGTGGAATTTAAAGGAAGAAGACAGTACTTTTGTACCATCAGAGGAGCGAGATAAAGTGATTCATATTTTATGAAAAACATTTATCACGATTCTGTTCCAATATGGAATCGAATTTGCGCAATAATTTCTGACAGATACTACTTTTTTCGTCACAGACCAGAAATTGAATTTGATTTCGGAAAAGAACAGTTCCTGGCGGATTTCGAATTAAAAGGGGTCGACCCATACCTAAGATACCCTTATGATACCGTGAAAGTATTTTCCTGTGCAGCTAATGTCAGCTATGACATTGCGTTAAAAACAACAAAGCAATTCTTTGAAATGTTTGAACACTACAAAAAAGAGATGAATGCAACGGGTAATTTTTACAGCGAAAAATGCTCTAAGAATTTTCAAAATGCTTATGCAATCCAAACTCACTTGAAAAACACACGAACGAATATAAATGCGAAAAATGTGACAAAATATATTTAAACTCCAAGTGAGATCTATGCTACTACAATGATGAACGGGTTACTTGGACGCTTCGAACTCCCAACGAGAAGTGATAAGAAGCGCACGGCCGTCTTATGTAGTGGTCGCTCACTTTCGAGCTCACGCAATGCCGAGCCAATGCGCTCTCATACTCGCTCGATACTTGCTCGGTATTTATCGATATATGGAGTTAGGCGCTTGGATTGAAATAAATATCCGTTACCTGTTTAAATTTTAGCGGTGGATTTCTGTACAGTGATGTCATTTCCGCTTTTTTCCCGTCAGATTCGGATTTTTTTTGAAGTGTGTTTGCAGGTAAAATTTGAAAATAGCGAGCAGTGGGAATTCTAGATTCATGCTTTTTCTGTTAAAAAAAATATTTTGAAAACTAAAAAAAACAGCATCAGTCCAATCCTGGTGTATTTTGGTACTCCAAACATTGATAATTGAAACGAAATTGAACGTGAGTACAATGACATAACCATGGTACAATGGGAAAATGTCGTTGACACTGTAAAGTTCTGGAATGAAGTTCTGAAATACCGAGATTCTGGCGGAAACTCCCGGTTTTACGAATTGGCTTCAGTTGCTCTGCAAATGCTGTCACTGCCTTGGTCGAGCGGATGTTTAGGCAAGTGAATTTGGTAAAAACCAAAATTCGATAAACGTTAAACGCTACTTTAAGTACAAGGTCCTTATTTAAATTTATTTTTAAATTAGAAATTAGTTTACTTAAAATTGTAGGTATGGACTGCGCCGACACAATAAGTGCTGTTTTAATTACCAACTACCACCCAGCTGCCTAACTGCAATGAAACAACGGGACTATTATCCGAGCGATGATGCAGAAAATATTGAAGATGTATTACTTATATACTCTAATTGTCGATTAATGTAAACATAAATAAAAAAAGTTTAAAACATATTCTAAATTTTTTTGACGAAAATTGTTAAAACGTGCTTAATTTAGGGTAAATCGGCAATAACAAAAATTTTCACTAAAGTGAAAGCATGTTTTCTGCATATTTTATAAATTCAATTTTTATTGCGAAATTTAATTAAAGCCAGTCTTGAAAAAAATAAAAAGGATACAGAATAAGGGATAATAAAAAATCAATAAATAATGGATTTAACCTCCAGGCTTATTTATGAGCTCGAAAATGCCTAACCGGATGGCGCCAATCATGAATTCGACCTCTGAATCCGGTATTTTGGCCCATTCCTCAGTGACAGAATTTCGAAGCTCTTCAGTCGAGTTGAACTTCCGTCCGCCAGCATAACCACGACGTGAAAGGTTACCACACATGTTTTCAAGTTTAAACTGGCTGCAAGTTGATATCAACATTTGAACCCACACATCATATTTTCAGTTCATGGCTTAAACAATTTCGGCAAATGGCTCTGAACTACTTTTAAAAAGGTTGAACCACGATACGGTTCGATATGTAAAATATCCAACTCCATATTACCAACCTGCACATCAGATTTCAAGTTCATAGCTTAAGAAACTTGTTAGATAAGGATATGAACCACTGTTAAACCGGTTTGAAACCACATATGCTTACTGTTTTTTACATTGTTTAAAACTCGATGTTTAATACATTGTGTTTTATTAACAAACCCTGCTGAAAGGCATATCCACGTCTTTTATTTTCAACTTAATTTATTAAGCCAGCCTATCAAATTCTGCAGAAGGTACCAAAACTTAGCTTCGAAACTAACAAAAAGACTTGGGCTGAGTTTGCAGAACGATTTTTTAAAAACCAGAAACTTGAGTTTTGTTGTATACTTGCATCTTTGGAATCGGAATCTCAAAGACCAGCTGAATTGAAGTAACATTTATGATATTGCTCGGAACTTTGTGCTCAAACAATGGAACTGTGACTAGAATTAACATTTCATGGGAAGAGAGACTGAAAATTGTCCAGGCGTACGGATAGGACATTTTGCTCTGGCCGGGACATTGTACACTGGCCTCCAGTTGAAAGTGGCGCTCCGCGGCGGGATTGCCGGACTGCCGCACTCCCATTCCCGGTCTGGCAGCCCCGCCCTCGAACAGTCCATTTCGATAGGCGTGTCAATTCCGATTAAAAGTAATCGAGTTCGGCAGTGTGGCAGCCCCGCCGCATACAGTCCGGCAACCTCGTCGCAGCCAGTCCGGCAAGAGTACTGACGCGCATTTTTTTTGGCGGCCATTACAAGACGACAGAACAGCAGCAGAAAATATATAAACAAAGGGCATCGCCACACAACTAAACAAGAAAACCAACAGCAACCAACAACAGCTTTGAAAATGTCTGCGGGCGCTGCCAGAGTCTACATCCAAGTCGAGAGCGAGGCCGAGCAGCAGGAACATCTTAAGCAACAGCGCAAAACCCTGAAACCCTTGCAGGGCATCAACGCCAACGACAAGGAAAATCTGACGGCTGGCGGACGTGTTTCCATCGTGGATCAACTGAGTCGCTTGAAGGCCGGCGTCCAGGGAACGCCAAAGTACGGCAAACGCAAGTGCGTGGAGAGCACAGGGACCAGCACAACCTGCAACCAGGATGCTCACACACAAACCGACGTACAGTGCAACGAGGCGGACAAACCCATCACAGCTGAAGATTTGACCAGCGAATGTGAGCCCGGCGAGAACTACTACAAACTGTTGGCCGAACAGCGACGCGTGGCTTTAGAGGATTCGCTTATTGAGAATCAACATTTGCACGAACGGATCGAAGGGCTGGAAGAGGAGATGGACATTATGCGTAAAGAGCTAGACGAGGCCAAGAATCTGGTGGAGGTGCTTAAGGAAATCTGCGACGAAGACGACACCAGCGAGTTGGAGGAGGGCGAGGATAAGGCAGCTGGCGAGGAATAGCAGATTGTGCCACCAAAGGCTACATTTTAAGTTTTATACAACTAGTTTAAGACTACTCTTCCCTTTTAAACAAATTATGTCTCAATGCTAACCCAATGGACTGGTCTGAATGTAAGCCAGATATTTATATATGTATTTAAAAGTTAACCTTTTCCAGTTATTCCCCCAATAAAGTTTGTTTGCTATAAAAATTTCATTTATTTCGGTGTACAACTTCACTTCAGCCAATCCGTAATGATCTCTTCGCTGTGAAACTGAAACTGCAAGTAAAATCCAATTAATTCGACGAACATTAACATTATAATCTCCTAACCCACCTCTGTACTCTCCTCATAGCTGGGCACAGTGCCTACGATGTCCACATCGTTGACGACCGATTGAATATAGGCCGCGTCTGCCTCAGCGGCTGCTAAAAGCACAGCGGCCTCCGTGTCATCGGTTATAGTGCCGCCAACATTCTCCACTTCCTGCTGCTCCGGATGAGCAGCCTCCACAGCATGGGCCGAGTTCATATGCTGACGCAGGGCAAAGAGACGAGCATATTCGGCTCCACAGATCACACAGCAGAATTTATTTAGCATTTGGTTTTTATGGCCGGAGACAGGCTTGGCAGAAGAGGTTTTAGCTCCTGTTTCCTGGTGGTTAAGCATGTGCGCTTTCACTGCATACAAGGAGGCAAAAGGACGATTGCAAACGGCACAGTTGTAGGGTTTGGTATGCGTATTCTTGTGGCCATACAACTGAACAGAGGTGCGAAATGTCTTGGGGCACATATCACAGGCATATTCACGATCCGAGCTGTGAATCCGGGCATGATGGGCATACACTTGATGCGATTTAAAGCTGGGGTAGGAGAGAGTATTTCAAAAAGGGATTCGATGTACTTTCTTGTTGCAGTGCACTTTCTTTTGGTAGTTATTTCACTGGGACTTAAGCCTTTGACATATGTAAGTCCCTAATGAAATAACTCCCAAACGAAAGGCGTCTTCTATTTCCCTTCGATATGTTTGATATAACCTACCGCTTATTGCAAATGGTGCAGACATATGGCCTTATGTTGGTGTGCGTACGTAGATGCAGGGTGAGGGAGTAGGAGACGCGAAACGTTTTGCCGCAAACCTCGCAAGAATAGGGCTTCTCTCCTGTGTGGACACGCTCGTGTTTTACCTTCTCATAGGGACGAAGGAAGACACGTTCGCAATATTGACAGGCAAAACCGGGCTTTTCCTTACTCCCAGCCAGGGGGGAAGAACGTTTGCCTGCCGCCGTCGTAGGCGATCCCGTTGATTGCTTCTCATGCATTTTCAAATGCATTTCATAGTTGGTTGAATTCTCAAACTGGCGATTACAAATGCTGCACTTGTATTGCTCCGTCCTGGATTCCTGCTGATGCATCCGTTTGTGCACCTCCAAGAGATTCTCATCAAAGCTGTAGAAACAATAAGATAATGAATAAGGTTTCTTGTAAGGATAAGAAACAGCACCTCTTGTTGCAGATCTCACAGTAGAATTGATCCAGTTCATTGTACTGTTGATGGGCTCCCTCGGGCAGAGCATCCTGTATGCTTTTGGTCGTTAGTTGTCCATGCATCCGCATGTGAAACTTAAGCGATTTCGATGAGCTGAATTTGGTATTGCAAATCTCGCATTGGGTGAAAAATGAGTCATCTTTTGTTGGTGGAACAGCCTTGCGTCGCGTCGTTATCTTGGGGTCGGCACTGCCACCATCTACTTGAGGACAAATGTGCTCCTCGGCAGTACAACGATTCTCGAATATGCTATGGCAATCATAGCAGAAATATCGCTCCTGTTCCACTTCCGCCTCCTCAGTCTTAACAAGTGGCTCTTCCTCTATCAGTTCCCAAAGCGGAGCATCTGCTTCGAGTACCTCATTCTCCAGCTCTTCACTTTTCAAGTTGGGACCACCACAGCTTCCCAGCTGACCATCATGCTCCTTGGTATACGCCTCTAGGCACTCATAGTGATTGCCACAGTTTTCACAATGGTAGTACAGCTCCTGGGCTGTAGTTTCTGCTATAAAGTAATCCTCGTCATTGGCCTCTGGCTCCACGTGCTCAGACGAAATGTTTGAAGCTTCCTCGATGTAAAACTCTAAGGATTTGTTGAAATGCGACTTCGGTGTCCGGAGACAATTTGAGACAACTCACCTGACATGACATAATTCGTTTCAATCTATATTTTAGCAATTTTAGCTTATGTGTTTACTTCTGTCATTAAGGGAAATTTGATCAACTAGTGTGACCGTTTTTCCTTTTTTATATTCCTACTATGGGAAAATTATCGATTGCTTAGTTGACAAGTAGGATGACCATCAGTCCCAATGGAATTTGGCGCGAGCTCCAAATTTGATCTATGGATAAAAAAATCATTTTTAATCAAATATAAAATGTACATCAACGTGGCAATACCATGTTTCCTTCAGTTAAAGGTTCCTCCGTTGAGGCGAGATGTCAATATTATAAGGTTAAAAGATTTGCGACTGCTGAAATAGTTCTCTCCTTAATGGTACGGTATTACTATAAAATATTTAAGGGTCCAGCTAAAAAAAATTGGCCTGGTATAGGCCAATACCCAAATTTAGGTCAACACAATACTTCATTGGAATGACACTTCTGTTCGAAAGCTTTCAAATTTTAAAATAATCTATGCATATGCAGCAATGGGCCAAACAACATTTGTATCTCATCTAAAAATAAACTTATTTGAGGAATTTTTAAAATCTATTTTAGCTCTTTTTTCAAGGGGTCCTATCGGGAATTGTCATAATTTGCGTCAGGGATTAAAACCGAAAGAATAACCGAATTTGGCTACAGTTACGGTTGCATTTGATTTGATTTTATTTATCATAACTGCGATTAAAGTTTATGCGTCCAATTTGATTTTTAATGGATTCTTTATAAATATTAAAATAGAAATTTCGATATATGTTTTAGATTTCAATATTTTAACAAAGCACTGCCCAGTGAAATGAACGTTTTAAATGAACAATAAGTAGATTGCCAAAGAACTATCGGGCTCAATCAGGGGTGACCTTGGGGTTGTAGCTAAACTGAAGCAATATAAATTTTGCATGTGGTTGGCGATCATGTTGCTGGCGATGAACGATTTCGTTTGAAAAAACACTCAACTGTGTGTTGAAAAAAATTGTAGTAGTAGTAGTCAGAGAACTGCATGAGGTGCTGTTTTTTTTTTTGACTTTAAGTATACTTATAAAAATTGCGGTATGAGTATGTATTATACACTCATCGAAATTTAATTAAAGCCACCTATATTTTGTTCAATAAAAAATGTTTAAAACATGTTATAAAATTATTTTTGACCAAAATTGTTAAAACGTGCTTGATTTAAGGTAAATCAACAATATCAAGTATTTATATTAAAGTTAAAAGCATGTTTGTGGCAAAAAAGTTTAATTTTTAATGCGAAATTTAATTAAAGCCAGTCTTAAAAAATATTAAAAATTATACGGAATAAGGATAATAAAAAATCAAAACATAATGGATTTAACCTCCAGGCTTATTTATGAGCTTAAATATGCCTAACCGGATGACGCTAATCATGAATTCGAACTCTGAATCCGGTATTTTGGCCCATTCCTCAGTTCAGTCGAGTTGAACTTTCGTCTCCCAGCATAAACTCGACGTGCAAGGTTACCACACATGTTTTAAATTAGATCAGTGTCCGGCAAAACACACATGCTTATTTCGCCTTTGCATGTGTGCGTTCAGACACGCGAGAGCGCTCTCAGTAAGCACATGTTTGTTATTGCAAAAGAGAGCAGTGTATGCTCGTATAGTGTCTGTGTATCGACGTCTCTGCTGCAGAGGATGGACGTCGCTACTTGTATACACAGAAAATTGAACGGTGCCGGACACTGGTTTAAAGCCATTGGTATCGTTTTGGATACGCGCTCCAGCAACAGTAGCTGTATGTCTTTAGTAGCGACTTCTTTTTGTTGTCCTCCGTCATATTTAAAGAGTTTTTTTTATGTTTTTCTGTGATATTTACAAAATAGCGTGGGCGAGATAGCGTCGAATTGGAACGATGGAGTATGGTGCACGCGTGATGGTATATAAAGCGTCAATATAGCGACGATGAAGAAGACCAAACGCCATTGACTGGGATCCTCTTCGTTGGTAATAATGGCGCCCACCATTAGGGGTTTTACAATAGAAGTGATGCCAGCAATACCGTTGGTTACACACATCATTGGACCAGCAAAATTTAGTGACAAATCAATATGATTGAGATAGCCACAAAAACAGCAGCAGCCGAATAAATACCCGTGGTAAGAACACCCCGCTTCGGGTGTGGAACCCACTTCGACACATGGATAAACAGATCCCTGGACCAGACCCGTCAAAACTCGCAAAACACACACACAGATCCAACCATTTGCCGCTGCCAAGGGATGAAAGAAGCACAAGATGCCACCGATGGCTGTGGCCAAGGCAAGAACTAGCTTAGCACCAAAACGTTTAGCCAAAAGTCCTGAAAACAAAAAATCAATTTATAATTTGAACTTATTAAATGAACTTAAAAGGTAAAATTGATGACGATGTGATGTCTCAGCTGAGTAATCGTTTGATTTCAGGTCAGCCCGTGTAAACAGGCTTGTCACAAGTTGACTTGTGTCAGCTCTACGCTTTTAATATGTGAAATTAAGGCCGAAACTTGTTTGACTTCTTCAGAAGGTATCGCACTTCTGCCTGCCTCAGCAGGGCCCATTTGTCCTTGGTGTGGGTGGTAGGCCGACGCCCTAATTTTTGACCAGCGTCAATAGACGAGTCGATATAGCCATGTTTGTTTTGCATCACAGTTCAAGACATATTGCGTTTTTATTCTTTAGCATTGATCTTCAAGGTGATTGTCGCGGTTCAGTATTGTCATAATCAGGCAAATAGTTCTTGTTGACTTGAAAAGCAGTTTCTTAAGTAATTGCGGTTTCGTTACCTGGCGATCCCATAGCTGCGATGCGCTTGTTTCCTGACGTTTCCTTTTATACATTTTCTTCGATAGTTACCATTTTTGATCCTCTTGTATTTTTCCGCTATATTTTCATAACGAGTGTTTAAATCGATTCTTATGATCTTGACTTATCTTTAGCTTTTCTGTTTATCTTCTTTATCATTTGTTTTTTTGATCTTTTGACTTTTTTAGTTTCGTCTTTTACTGTTACTCCTTTCTCCTTTTGTTACGTTTTTTTACTTTTTTATCCTATATGATTTTTAAAATCCCACTAGGTAAGAATACTCCACACCTGTGGCCTCAGAGCTGTGCCCCCGAGCCGGAGCGGCTCTCGTGCTGTGGCTCACGAGCCAGAGCCGGTTGATGGCCTCGAAGCCTAGTTAAACCCAGCAGCCCGGACAATTTAGTAACAAAACTTAATTATTTTACTTTATCTTACACCATTGTGCTAATTCTTATCCAAATTAGTGTCCAAACAGATTTACAAAAGTCCTACAATTAAAATCCCGGACAATTATCACAAGTTTAAAGTTTGCTACATTACTCCTCGATCGTTTTACATTGCGTCACTACAACTTCGAAAACTTTTGTCAACTCGTCAAATCTGTCGAAACAAGTTACTGTAAAATATGGCGCACCTTATTTTAAATTTTCGTCTTAACAGATCTGCCTTACGAACTCAAGACGAATTCCATTACACCCTTTTAGAAGCGTATAACTTGGACTGACACCCTTTTTTGGTCAGTTTGGCCATACCTACGCTTCTCTCCCGCCACCTGGCCACAAAGTCCGTTAGAATTCTTAAAGTTGCTTCGCCCTTCGAAAGAAGTAATCCAGCTGTAGACGACAATTTGATTGCCACAGAAAGAAACAGAACAACACCAACCACAACAACTACAGCAGGTTTCTTTATCGTTCAACAAAAATAGATACGCGTTTGACATTAACCATGTCAGTGGCAGGTCTACGACAGAGCTTATTGCTCTGGAGCGTTGACTACTGGAACTTGGAAGGTAACATAGAGTTTTTCAATCTTTGGGTTTGCTTTTGCTTTATGTTATGTTGCTTAATCATTTCCCAGGCAAATGCATTAATAAAGATTCCTTCTTCCCCCTTTGATTTCCCCGTCAGGAATGTCGTCGGCGTACATTAACACATTCAAGTGCTCTGATCCCAAATAAACGCCCCCTGGCAGACATGACGTTATGTCATCTACATACAGCGCGAAAAGAAGGGGGCTCAGAAGACATCAATGTTTCACTCCCATGTTGGACTCAAATCATTCTGATAGGTTATTGCCGTCCCACACTGCTGTCTTGTTGAAATAATATAGGCTTTGTATCATTTTTATCATCTTTGTTGAGACTCCAATATTGCTTAGTTTTAAATAGAGGCTTTGTCTGTCCACTGTGTCGAAAGCAGCTTTAAAGTCAACAAAGAAGATGTACATCTTTTTTCTCCTTTCCAGATAGTGCTTAGCCAAGGCAGTGAGCGTAAATATGCTGTCCACTGTAGAATAACCTTCCCTAAATCCAGATTACTGC
Organism: Lordiphosa stackelbergi; assembly: GCA_018904235.1. Taxonomy (NCBI): domain Eukaryota; kingdom Metazoa; phylum Arthropoda; class Insecta; order Diptera; family Drosophilidae; genus Lordiphosa; species Lordiphosa stackelbergi. The sequence goes on from JAEIFU010002017.1 coordinate 41,104, forward strand.
TTAAAATGTCGTACGTGTTAACCCAGTTCGTCAGGCGTCGGAGCAGTATTGACACAAATATTTTCATAATCTCATTTAAAAATGAAATGCCCCTGTAGTTTTCTGGCAAGCTATCATTTCCTTTTTTAAAAATAGGAAATATTATGTTTTTCCTAAAGCTGTCGAGCACCTGCAAAAAATTGAAAAAACATATTTTCTTAATATATATTGGTGTGAACTCCGACGTAAGCTTTTTCTGGGCAACCCTGGCTTAAGGCGAATTTTCGAATAATTTCTTCGAAATTAAAACTTTTACCAACTCCGATCGTTCGAAATCAGAAGAGAGAACAGGCCTGACCCCTATTTATAAAAATATATACCTAAGTACACATAGAATTAAAAGGAAGTATAGAATATTAAAACAAGTATACTGATCAACTCTGCTTTACGAATCCAATATCTGCCTAAACCTGATTGAATCGAACCATGGAGGAGGAAACTATAGTTAAGAAGACAGAAGAGCAGAGCAAGCCCTTGTTGGACGAAGTAATTTATCCGGACATTGAGCCAGGTATAATTAATCGAGCAATGATTGAGGCTGCATACTTGGAAGAGGTGCGTCGAGGCGAGGAGCGGCGCTTGCATCAATTGGAGCCGGTAATTTTAGACCAAATCAAAGTAATACGCTTGGAATACAAAAATATACTTCGCATAGACCATTTGTGGATTTTACCTAATCTTACCAAGCTCTGTCTAAATTCCAATAAGATTGAAGTTATCGAACATATTGAAATGCTTACAGCTCTTACGGAGTTGAATCTCAGTTTTAACTTTATTGAGAAAATTGAAAACCTCGATACTTTGGTTAATCTCGAAATCCTGTCCCTATTCAGTAATCGAATTCAAAAAGTGGAAAATCTGGATGCGCTGGACAAACTTGTGATATTGAGCATTGGCAATAATTTGATAAATTCTGTGGAAGGTATTGAACGCTTCCGCTTCATGGACAATTTAAGGGTGTTGAATTTGGAAGGCAACCCTATTGCAAAGAAGCCTGATTTCCCCTTTCCCCTCTATGTCATGGCCATTTTACCACAATTGAATTATTACGAGTACACGTTTATCAAGAACGAAATGCGCGAAGAGGCTAGTACGAAATTTTATCGGGAATTACGTGAAATAGAGGACAAGCAGGAGAAGGAAATTCAAGCGCGGGAAACGGAAGAGCGTGAACAGTCGGAAGCCAAACGATTGGCTTCCAGTTTTGTCGAGCACTTGGATGGTCATCAGCTTTACGAATCCTTGTGGAGAGATGACGAGGATGGTCGAGTCTTAATGCTCGTGGGTCCTCAGGCCCAAGAGCTAGCCGAGGAATACGATAAAGATATATTCGAGCTTACGCAGGAGATTTACAAATTAGGAATTGAACGATTTATTGAAAGAGACGAAGAAATTAGAGACTTTATGAATAATTTGCACGATGGACAAGAAGAACTGCAGGAAATGGGCCAAAAGGAGATCGACAATTTCCTGGAGTTTAAGGAAAGAACATTTGACGAAGCGCGTGCAGCACTCCGTCAATTGGAGCAAAGTACAATGCATGGGGAAGATGAAGACTCCCCGGAAAACCTGAGACTCTCTGATTTAGTTGATAAACTTAATGTGCATTTTGAAGACGCAATGAATGATATGTGGCAGGCCCTAATGGCACAGGAATTGCATTTACATGAGTCTATTGAGGAGTCTACAACGAACTTTCATCGAAAGATATCAGAGCTTATGTCCAAATTTGTGGAGCAGGCTCAATCATATTTTGTACAATTGCGTGAAATATCCGTGCATTTCTCGGAAAACATGACTGAAATTGTAACGCGATTTATTTCTACGAAACTGGCTCTGCAGGATTTCGAAGATGTTCCCCTGGAATTGCGTATGTGCATGGAGGATCGTGATGCCATACTAAATCTGATTGCAGGAATGAAAGACTCGCACACGCTGCGAATTGATGAGCGTGAGGATCGTATGGCCACGCGCAGCAAAGAGTTTATTGATGTGATGATAGATCAGCTAAACAGCAACGAAATTCAACGACATCGGGCCAAAATATTGGAAATCAATTCCTTTATTGAAATGATGACAGAGGCGATGGCCTCCCTGCCCCATGATGTAAGAGAAGAATTGCTGGCCGAAGAATACGCTTAATAATAAATATATTTTTTGTGTTCCATTAAAATTGTGAGAAATTGTATAGTAATAAAGCAACCGATATAAGCAATCAGTGCTTGGACACATAATAGCGTACTCCCGACTCGGTCAGAGAGCGAGCATGCTTGGCCAGCAGCATGGACACGGACAACGTGGGTGTGGTAAAGCAGCTGCAAAAAGATTTCCCAAATTAGTTTAACAAATTTTACTCCATAAGTATTGAAACTTACTCTATATAGGGTTCAATTTCCTCCAGCGTCCATTTTCTTTTGGTCTTAAATAACACTTTCATGCGTTCCATTATCGTTGTAGGTAGCTGCTCCTCTGCCAGCGAGCGTATACAGGGCTGGGCTCCTTCTCGATCACAAATTCCCAGACCTCGTAAATATTCCATTCGGCAGGACATTCCCTCGGGCAAAGCCTCCTGCCAAGTGCGCATAAACTCCTCTTGGCGAAATCGCAAACCAGGTTGCAAAATATTTTGTGCCACAATTTTGGCTACTAACTCTTCTCGGTACCTGAATTTATCCGGCTGACTTTCGCCACGCTCCGTATAAATATCAAACAATCCAGACACTATAGCCTCGGGGGCTATGCCCTGCAAAGCCTGTATAGTCTCCGCTCTTTCCACTTCATCCAAATTCCAAGAGTTCTCAGCAATTAGACCCAGCATCAGGCTTACGATGCGGTATTCGTACTCATACTCCAGCACTCGCAGGTGACCTTCAAATTCCAAAGCACGATACTGACTCAATCCCTCCACAAACTGAGCCCTACTACACTGCACTGTGTCCAGCAGCTGTTGAAAGTTGAAGAGCAACTTCCTCTCTATGCAATATTCATTCTCTGGACCTGAATAGCGAGTAAGCTGCAGCAATTCGCCCAGCTTGCGATAACGTGGCCTAATCTCCCGACACTCAAAGTACTCATGGAAAACGGTCAAGACCTGTCGCTGCTCTAAAGTGCGTGGTACCTCCAGTTCATCTTCCGTACTATCATTGAGACTCCTCTCCAGCGAGGCATTGGCATTGCTCGAGCGGGGACTCTTCAGAGGCGAAATGCTGGTGGCCGCAGCAAACTTTAACTCTGGCACCAGTAACAGACTGTTGGAGATTTCTGCCCCCTTGACATCGTAGGTTCTTTCATCCGTGCAAAGGACAATCTTCTCATGCAGGCCGCCTTTAAAGTGAAGAGTCTGACCCTCTCGTATTTGCTTTAACATATGATTGTCGAGTTCCAAGAGACGCAAATTGTCCGCCACCACCTCGGCCGAGGGATAATAAAGAGCCTGAGTTAGTTGAGTTAACTGGCGTTCATCCAATTTTGCGTGCTTCACTATGGCTTTGACATCCTCCGGCGTGCGCTTATAACTCGAGGTAGAGGAGTAGAGAAAAGATAAAGTCGAGTGGTAGAAGATATTGATGATATTTACTTACAGCTGGGGAGCATTCTCATCCACCTCCATCGGCGAGTCCATGTCAACAAAAACAATTTAGAGCGGGAAAACATTTGAGAGCGCTGCCACCTTGTTACACGACAGTGGTACTTGCTAGAGCGAATTTTCTTTCACGTCACAAACGATTTTTGAAATAAATTCACATAAAAAATTTTCACTCACGATTCATGCACTATTTAAGAAGACGCCACGAAAAATTGGTTAAAAACTTGATAAATTAATTGAGGTGCTTTTTATTCCAACAACTAAAAAATAAAACTTTAAATTAATCTTTCATTCGCTATTTTAAAAATATTTTTGTTTAGTGGAGAATGGGGGGGTTTGAGCCGCTGGGGGTTGTGACCCACGCGAATATTGGACACAAAAAAAAATAATTACAACTTTTTGTTCATGTCAAGTGCCTCCCTTCTTATTACCTAACTTTTGGCAACCTATCAGTCAACACGTTCTTTAAGTTTGTGAACCAGAACTCGATTTTTTTTTTAATAAAGTTTTTTTTCCTTTTTGACTTGTGATTATTAATTAAAATTTTTTTCGTAACGACAAAAGTAAGTATGAAGGAAACATCTCTGGTCAATTGCTTTTTTGACAGAAAATATGACTTAAAAAAATTATCTTTCGGTTATGTGACGTCAACAAAAAATAGTAAGATATAGGGGGTTTTGAGCCACTTTGCCAAAAAGTCGGTTTTCAATTCCAAAGAGAATATTGCAATGATGCGCAATAAAACAGAGGAAAAACTCTCCAAAGAAGTAAAAAAAACTTTAAAAAAGGCAAACATAAGAACAGCCACCAGCAAAAAGTGCTCGTATTTAAAAGAAAACAAGCCTGAAGTCGATTTGTATCGATATTTCTATATTTAGAATATGAGAAAAATTGTTAATTTTTTCATTTAATAAAGAATAATTGCTTCAAGTCACGACCACAAATTTTCGAAATGTCAAAAAATCACCTTTTTTTAATATGAAATAAAAAAACCCCAAAAGTATATTTGAATGAGGAAAGTTTCATGCATCTTTTAACTAAAATACAAAATTTACAGAACGAAAAAATATTGATTTTTGGCGAAGTAATGATCACAACCCCCCACGCTCCCCTACTTATTTTACCTAATAATGATTGTTTTGGCCGGCTCAAGGTCGGGTGTATTTATGTGCATTATTTTCATCAAATAAAACACATTTCTCCTTCTTCTTTCCGGTATATTTCGAACCCCGTCGGGATTCGTCTTCAGGGCTGTAACAGTTTGACACTGATTTGTTTTTTGTTGCAGTTATCTGTATCTGTTTAAAAGTTTTGTCGTATGTGTGTGGATATGTTGATGATGTGAACCATCTCCAGAGCGAAGCGTTTGTGGTACAGTTTCTCTTGCTGTAAAATTTTAACAGCTATGAAGTCTGAAGAGTGTAAGTGCTCAGTACAGTTTTATGTCAGATTTATCTCCAGATGTTCTAATTTTTAGTTTAGTCTTTGTCTTATTAACATACTATTTTGTGCATACGTTGGTTCTGTCCCCAGAACGTGGAACATGGTAAATGATATTATTTTTGTCCATTTTGTCTGTTTTGCTTTTCATCTTGCTGAGGAATTATATCCATATTTAACTTAAAAATGTAAGCAAATGAATAATATCGCTTAATGTCTGTATTCGCTTTTCTTTTAATAATATGCTAGCAGAAACAAAACGCGTTCTCTTGTTGCTGATAAAATTCCATAGCACTTGCATGGAAAGTTTTTTTAAATATTGAAAACACGATCTTACAAAACGTTCAAAAATCCAAATACATTTTCTACAAAAAAACATAAGTTTTAAAATTTTCGTGAATACTGCTTTCACGATTGTTTTAACTGTAGTTCACTCGCGTTTACGCCTGAAAATCGATCTCGTCGTGACACACCATGAGACGTTCTAATTCACGTCACGGAAACACCTCTAGTATTTGCCTATGTTGGATCTTATATGCCAAAGCAGCTACAAGTTCGAAACGGGGCAGGAAAGCAACAAATACGATTCGGCATTCGTATCGGAAACCATTAATCTGCAGAGCAGCAGTAGCCCTAAGAAAATTTCTCGCTTCATGAGTTTTCACTGTATTCCTCAATGTTTATATGTACAGCGTTGCCACCTAGGCCCATACACAACATGTGCAGTTTCTTTGTTTTTCTTATTGGATCAACATCATGAGCATGGAAGAGCATTTGGCTGCTCAAAAAAATTGGACTGATGAGGAGCGTTTGGAACTGGCTGCCAAGCTGGATGCGGAGCTGGACGCTTTCATCGATGGCCTAGAAAAGAAACGCTACGAGGAAGGCTGGCCCGAGGATCGCTGGCAGGAGGAGATGGACAAGCATCCATTTTTCATGAAGCGAGCACCACAGCCCGGAGATGAAGTGCATCCCATGTTTGAGGGTCTGCAGAAACTAAAATACGATCCCGAGGAGAATACACGAGATGAGTTGGCTTTAAATTACAAAGAGGATGGCAATTTCTATATGAAACATAAGAAATTCCGTATGGCCGTCTATAGCTTCTCCGAGGGCATTAAATCCAAGAGCGAGAATCCAGATGTGCTGGCCGTGCTGTATAACAACAGGTCGGCTGCCCATTACTTCATTAAGAATTTTCGATCCGCGTTGAGTGATGCCCAGCGGGCGTTGTTCTACAAGCCGGACTACACCAAGGCGCGATGGAGGGCAGCTCAGTGTGCCCATGAGCTGGACAAGTTCGATGTGTGCACTCAAATGTGCGAGGAGCTACTGGAGGTGGATATAGATCACAAGGAGGCTAAGGCGCTGCTGCATAAGAATAAAATGAAAAAGGTAGGCGCATTGTGAATCCTCTGGAGAATAATACTAAGTAAGGCTTTAACTTGTAGATGGAAACGGAACGCAATCAGCGTAAGGAGTTGGCCGATTCTAAGCGTCGTTTGGCTCGCTTTCATAGATTGCGCGAGGCCCTGGAACAACGCTCCATAAAATTCGATGACCAGCGTTTAAACCAGAAGCTTAAAATAACCGAGGAACTGCTGCGTCCCAAATTCTTGCCCTTGGAGGATCATCCTGTGCACTTGGATGCAGATGATGGCAGTACACTTGTGTGGCCAGCGGCCTTCTCTTATCCCGAGTTTCTGCTCAGCGATTTCCAACAACAACTGCCCGAGACAGCTTCGATGGGGGACTGTTTGCAGACACTTTTTGCTGAACCGCTGCCCTGCGATAAGGCTTTAAACTATCGCCTGGGCAATGTACATGTGTACTATGAGAATCGCAAAGTGGGACGTGTCCATAAAGTGCAGCTGGAGAAGAGTCTAAGGGAAATCATCAATGAGCAGGGCTTCTTTGTGTCGGGTGGGGCTTTGCTGTTCTATGTGGTGCCTAAGGATACACGAGTGGAACAGGAGTTTATACATCAGCAACGAAGGCCCCTCGTTTATAGTTAAGAGCTGGAATAAATCAGACATTCTGGAGCTAATCTTTACCTAAATTTAGCCAATAATTCTTAAAGATTTGGATCTTAACTCTGTAAAACCTGTCTATGCACCTGGACCCGACGGAGTACCTGGTTGTGTACTTAGGTTTTGCGCTGATGCACTTTGTAAGCCTATTCATAAATTATTCGAATTGTCTCTGTTATCATCCACTTTCCCTATGTTATGGAAGGAATCTTTTATCATTCCTCTCCATAAAAAAGGTAATAAGTCTGATGTTGAGAATTATAGAGGTATTTCAAAGTTGTCTGCAATTCCGAAAGCTTTTGAGAGAATTATGACATCTCAATTGCAGCATTTATGCAGTTCCATTATTTCACCCTATCAACACGGCTTTGTGAAGCGTCGATCCACTACAACTAACTTATTAGAGCTTACATCATTAGTGATCAAAGGATTCTTATGTAATATGCAAACTGACGTGATTTATACTGATTTTAGTAAGGCTTTTGACTCTGTCAATCACTCCTTGCTGCTTCACAAACTTAGTTTAATTGGTTTTCCAACTAACCTTCTTATTTGGATCTCTGATTATTTAAGTTCTAGAACACAAAAAGTTCTTTTCTGTAATTCGTATTCCCAACCAATCCAGGTTACCTCTGGTGTACCCCAAGGTAGTCACTTGGGTCCATTGCTTTTTACACTCTTCATAAATGATCTCCCGTCAGTCTTGACTCACTCTCGTGTGCTTATGTACGCCGATGATGTGAAACTATGTTTAACATATAATGATTTGGTTTCCCGCTTTAATTTGCAAGCTGACTTGGATGCATTTCAGTCTTGGTGTAAAGATAATCTGTTAAACCTAAACAGTTCCAAGTGTAAGGTTATGACATTTTACAGAAGCTCACCACAATTCTGTTCTTATATGATAAATAATGTCCCACTAGAGTGTTTGAATGATACAGTCAATGAAGTAAATGATCTTGGTGTAATCCTTGATCACCGACTTAAATTTGACTCCCATATAACGGCTACTGTTTGTAAGGCCAGGAGTATTCTTGGGTTTATTAAGCGCTGGTCGAAAGAATTTGACGATCCATATACAACGAAAATTTTGTACATTTCTCTTGTCCGTCCCATACTCGAGTACGGATCCTGTGTGTGGTCTCCGCAATATTCGACCCATCAAGATAGAATTGAATCTGTGCAAAAGCAGTTTTTATTGTTTGCTCTTCGTGGCTTAAACTGGAATCCTGAGGTCCGTTTACCATCATACTCTAGTAGGCTACTTTTGATTAACGTTCCCTCCCTCATTAACCGTAGAGTTATGCTTGGTGTAATATTTATACATAGATTGATTAATGGTGAAATCGACTCATCTGAGTTGGTTGGCCAAATTAACCTCAACGTTCCTATTAGACCGACTCGCAATTTTATACCCCTATCACTAAATCGTTGTACCACTAACTATGCTTTGCATGAACCGTTTCGTATTCTCTGTGCTGATTACAATAAACTCTACCGTGTAATCAACTCGGAAGCTTCTCTTCCTGCTTTAAAAACATCTATTTTAACATATTTAACCCGTAGTTGATATTACTTTATGTTTTTCCTCCGCGATTACGTGTCACAAGTTAGTGTCTCCGCCTCTCGGTCGGTTCGGTTACTATTTTATGCTACTATTTTGTCTAGGGTTCGCGCGTAACAAGCCGTGGCTTGGTGTCGCATGGGCCACTTGAACGTACTGCGCATTGTACGTCAACGTCCATATTATAATTGAGTTTACTTTTATTGCTTTCCTAGGAAATTTATGATTAATTTCTTTTGCGTTTGTTGCGCTGTTTCTTGGCCAATTTCTGATCCTCTATGGCCGCCTTCATTGTTTCCACCGCGGTTTGGCTGTGATTTTGACTAATTTCAGAGTTTCCACTTGTGGTGGGATACTTAAAGCTAAATCCTTGTGGGAAAATGGGCTTGGCCAGTAGAGCATTCAGCTGGGCACGCACCGTCTCCACATGCAGGCGATTACGACGACGCTCAATGATAAAGGGATCCTCATCCTGGTCACTAGCCCTAAAAACGGAGAAAAATAAACATAATTTCGAGAAGGTTAACTTCAATTATTCGTTTACTTACGATTCATCATTATAGCCATCGATAATCATGTCCATTTCCTCGGCATGCTTTTTCATCCAGCCCCGTTCGCTTTGTATGCGTTTCAGCTTGAGTTCCTCCCGATCTAGATCGCGAGCCAAGTTGACACGCTCGCGTACATTGGCCAAAAAACGTTCAGAGATGGGAAACAGAGGTAAATCCTCGGCTGAAAAAAACAACATTAAAACAATGATCTGCGTGTCTTATGTAAGCTATACTTACTTCTATCCAGCGTCTTGTATAGCTTCACATAACTCTTGACCTCTCCCGGTTCCATAAACATTACCGTAATGCCATGTTTATTGGCCCGCGCCGTGCGTCCCGATCGATGCACATAATTCTCACTGGTGCGTGGCACTTGATAGTGTATGACATGCTCCACATTGGGTATATCGAGACCGCGAGCAGCCACATCGGTGGCTATTAACAAGCCAGTGGGACTGTCCCGGAAACGTTCCAAATTCTTGAGACGTTGTTTTTGTATCATATTGGCGTGCAGAGGCAAGGGCTGACACTCCAGCAGGCCAAAGAGCGTGGCCAGACGTTTCACACAGTCAATGGAATTGCAGAAGACAATTGTACGACCAGGATGACGTTGGATAAAGTAATACAGATAATTATCCTTTTGATCAATGGGACACAACAGACGACTCTCGGTGAGGGTTTGGGCGGTTTCTGTGGCACAAAAAAACAAATTGATTCTCGAATGGAATTAAGGCATCTCGCTACTTACGCTGGCTATTGGTTATGTCCACAATTTTGGGCTGCGATATACCCAGCTCCTCGATGAGACTTTCAATCTTTTGGTCAACCGTTTGTTTCACAAATTTCGTTCGCTTTCCCAAATTACGCTCTGAAAAGATTTGGTAAAGGATTAGCTTGAGGCAAACACATCTCGTCCATGTTCTCACTTTGCATGTGATCGGGCAGATCGTGCACCAACGTCAAGGTGGCCGAGTACACAAAATTCTGACGCAATTGCTTTTTCTGCTCATCCGCATTGAGCACTTTTAGCAGCATTCTCAGCTCCTCAAAGTGTCCCTTTTCCACCATGCGATCGGTTTCATCTATGACCAGAAAACTGACATCTTCCAGCTTGTTTAAATGCTGATTACCCTGACCGTACAGCTCCCAGAGACGACCCGGCGTGGCCACCACTATTTCCGGACACTGGCGCAAAACACGCTCCTGCTTGGCCACGGCCAAGCCACCAAAAATAGCCGCCACACGCAGACCTGTGTATTTGGCTGCTGCTACCAGATGATTCTTGACCTGAACGGCCAGTTCCCGAGTGGGTGTCAGCACTAGGGCATACAGGGGACTTTGCCTGGACTGGGCAGAGGATTCGTAATCACTGTCTTCCTCATCGCTGGCCCCCGACACATGATCCAGTTCTTCGGGTGGTGGGGTTAACTCATGATCGTCCTGCCGTGGTGGTGGTGGCTCTTCACCCTTTACCTTGGGCTTGTGGCGTATGCCGGAAGTGGAGTTACGCTGTTTTAGCTCCAGAATGCCTGCCAGCAGGGGTATGCCAAAGGCCAAAGTCTTGCCACTGCCCGTTTCAGCGGCTCCCAAAATGTCCTTTTTGCCATGGATGGCCGCAGGCAGGGTCAGGGCCTGGATTTGTGTGGGCTCTCGAAAGCCCTGCTCGGCCAGGGCACGTAGAATTGTGGGTGGTACACCCAAACCCTGCCAGGCGGTCAAGGACAAGTCCTCTGTAGAGCTGGGCATGGGCACCAGTTGGGGAGCTTCCTCTTCACTAGCAACTTCATCCTCTTCCGATGAGGTGGCTGGGGGTCTTAGTAGGGCAAATCGATCCGAAGCATAGTCATCATTGTCTGTGTCTTCATCCTGCTCTGTTTCCTTGGCAGGTTGCTCGGCTGTGGTGCCCGTCTTTTGTTGCTTTCTGGTTTCCTTACGTTTCTCTCGCTTCTCGCGTTGCTTTTGCATGCGCTGTAAGTGCTTCTCAGCCAGTCGTGCCTTCTTGCTGCTCACCTCACTTTCGCTCTCCGTGTCGCTGTCTTCCTCATCCTCACTGGACTCTACGCGAGGTTTTCTCTTTTTGCCCTTGCCTTTGGTTTCTTTTATGTTCTGCTCTCGGCTCTTTAGCAGCTTCTGTGTGGACTTGACCAACTTGGGATTGTATTCTTTGAGCACTTCCAATCCTATGAGACCTTCATACCCACTAAAATCATCGGATATTACGTTCCCTTTGATTTTTACCTTTTGCCAGCTCTTTTTTTTGCTGGCTGCAAGATCTGGTTTTTTTGTGGGTGGATTCTGTGAGGGTTTGTTTTTTGCTACCATTGTTTATGCGATAATATTAACAATGAAGGTATAAAACCAAAA
>JAEIFU010002018.1:0-52673 GCA_018904235.1 Lordiphosa stackelbergi
GTTTTTAGAGAATTTAAGGATACGGCCAAAATCAAAGTTTCATGGAAGAGAGGACTAGTTGATAATGAAGAATTTTAGAACGCTGCGTGTATTTTAGTTCACTGTTCAGATCCCAACAATAAAACTATGAATAAATTATAGTGGAATTATTCAAATTAAAATAAAATGAGTTGTTTATACAAAAGTTAAGGTAATTTCCTACCAAATTGGCCAAATGCAATTTAAATTTAATCAGAATCTTCAAAATGCAAAACGCATAATTTATGTAAACTTTCTTTTGCTCAAATTTTATGCTTGGGGGTTCAAGGCATTAGCTGGAGTAATAAATTTCGCGCACAATTGGGTCTGTGATTGTGTGCCAAAGCGAAATGCATGGAAAATTAATTTTCCTGTGATTTTACAATGTAACTCATGTGTGTGTGAGTGTGTGTTAGCTGTTTGGGCATAAATTTGATGCTCGCGGGTAACAAATTTGCAAAAGCGCAAAAGCAAATGCTGGGTAGGGGCCAGTCAGAAATAAATTATCGCTTAATATTGGCAAATAATTTGGCAGCAATTCGAAGCAGGGCAAATATTCTCATTGATGTGATGCTGCTTTGAGGTGGATACACTCACAAAAATGTACAAAGATTTACCAAGACAAAGTAATTTTAAGAACCTAAATTACGATTAGATAAAAAAATGAAGAATTGTGTTTCAAGAGTCAGAATTGGGACCGAGACCTAGGCCGGGCTTACGAATATTGTGGATGTTGCTTAATAAATGATTTTATTCACAGGTATTCCATTGTGTGGGCATCCCTGACTGTCGACACTGTCTTATATTCGATTTCGTTCTCCGAGTGTAGTATGCCAAATTAAATTCGTTTTGCCAGAAAGGAGCATAAAATAACTTGCCTCCGGGGCGAATGGCAAAATAATGTCATTAAAGCAGAGCAAAAAAAAATGTAAAATAAATGACGTAGACACATATGAAGCAGGCAAAAAATAATGAGGCAACCAGACCCCTACAACCCTCGGGGCAGAGAGGAAATATCCTAGAATACATTTATATTCGTTTCCTTAATTAAGTTCAGCTCGTGATATAAAATTGGTGTTGGGCTTTGTTTTAGTTTTGCTGGGATTACATCGAGTGCGCATTTTAATGACATTTTCATAAACAGTTGCCGCCATTTCGCTGCTCAAATAATTTATTGGGTAAAAATCGCTGGCCAAGAGTCCTGAGTTTCCTTTTTTTTTTCTTTGTCTCTCGTTTGTGTTATCTCAGTTGGCATATCTATTTTGGCTGTCCCGTTCATAATGTTGGCGCCATGTTGATGTTATCACAGCGGAAGTGTTGACTCAATGTTTACTCAATGAGGGCGTGTGTGTGAGAGAGAGAACGGGCTTAAGTGTATCCTGTCGACCATTTTGTTGGCTTTTGTTTTTGCTCACTTAGTTAATACAAATGCTTGTTTCATTCTTTTGTGCCTGAAGGACAGGCAATATGATGTGAATTTTGTTGTCTTTCCCTTTTGGTTCTTTTTTTTTTGTATAAATATGCAAAGCAACATGAACAATGCAAGGTCAACTATTGATGAACAGAAAGGAATAGATAAAAGCCCAGGATTACAAGTATTCAATGGCCTTTGAACAAAAGAAACAATGGGGAATAGTGAAATGCCATCAAAGTGGAAAAAAAAAATATTGCCAAAGTTCATCAATTTAGATAAAAAGAACTCAATTAAGACCAGGCCAGTGGACTGGTTTCTGCTCTTAAAAAAAATTGGTTATATATAAATGGGTTTGGGAGTCTGCGTAATTAATTCTACTTTTGTTTAATAAATGGAACATTTTATTAGAGGGGAGTCTGTAACTTTTTACGATTTCGATTTAATGCTGCCAAATATTCCTTTGCAACTATTAATGTGAAGTGCAAAATCAGGGCAATTTAATTCGAATGATTTTCACATACCGAAGTGTCACTTTACAAATTGGAAGCTGACTAGAGAACCGTGTTAAAAGCAAATAAAGGAAAACAAAAACCGAAAAAATCCTCGCTTACATTTGTGGGGTAAATCCCCACAAAAAGTCGTTCGACCAATCCGTTATGCCGAAATACTAAAAATTAAGTAGATCCAGATTGGTTGAGTTCCGACTGACTTATCCGTTCCATGGCATTAACCGCAATGACAACCCGTTGGAGATGAGCGAATTAAGTTGTCCGTCCGCTGTCCGTCTGTCTGTCGCCCAGTTTTGAGCGATCGAGGACTTTATACTAAGATGTCGGAAACGACCGGATCGGACGACTACTTGGCGCTGCCTACAAATGACGTTCGGAAAGGATTTTGGTAAGAAAAACAGTTGTTCGAAATGACGCTCAAACACGGGGTAATGAATGAGTGATGAGAGGGAGTACCCCGTTAACAAACCCCCTTGAGCATTTAGCAAGTAGGCCCTTTAGATGAAAAAAAGGACTTTGAAGAGGTAAGGAGGTTGTAAGAGGCGAGATTAGAGTTTGAGAAAAAAAAACCCCTTTACCCCTTAAAATTAAGCCAAGCCGCTAGAGCCGATATTCTGGACGCCGAGTGACGAAATTTTGATAAAGATTTGGGAAGATGAAGGTTTGAAAGAGGAGATGAAAGAGGTGATGATAGAGGTAATGAAAAGGGTGATGAATGAGGTGATGAAACAGGTACTGAAAGAGGTGATGCAGGAGGTGATGAATGAAGGGATGAAAGAGGTGATGAAAGAGGGGTGAAAAAGGAAGGAAGAAGGGGTAAAGAGGTTGTGAAAAAGGCGATGAAAGAGGTGATGCAAAAGGTGATGAAAGAAGTAATTAATGAGGAGATAAAAGAGGTGATGAAAGAGGTAATGAAAGAGGTGATGAATAAGGTGATATAACATGTAATAAAAGAGGTGATGAAAGAGGTGGTGAAATAAAGGGGGGGAGGGGTGAAAAAGGCGATGAAAGAGGTGATGCAAAAGGTGATGAAAGAAGTGATGAATGAGGAGATAAAAAAGGTGATGAAACAGGTAATGAAAGAGGAGATAAAGAAAAAGATGATAGAAGGGATGAAAGAGGTGATGAAAGATGGGTGATAAAGGAGAAGGGGAAAAAGGTGGAAAGAAGGTGGAAAGAGGGTTTGAAAAAGGCGATGAAAGAGGTGATGAAAGAGGTAATGAAAAAAGTGATAAAAGAGATTATAAACAGCTGATGAAAGAGGACATGAAACAGGTGATAAAAGGGGAGAAGAAAGAGGTGATGAAAGAAGTGATGAAAAAAGTGTTGAAAGAGGTTATGGAGAGTTGATGAAAAAGGTGATGACAATTGTGATGAAAGAGGTGACGAAAGAAAGAGGTGATGAAAGAGAGGGGAAAAGGGGAGAGAGTAGGATCAGTTACTAAACAGTGCCTAAACAGTACTAGAAAGTTACTAAACAGTGACTTTAGAGTGATTAAACAGTGACTAGCATCAGCTTTCACATCAAAGCCTCGTGAGTATAAGCGACACTCACATCTTAAGAAAGACTACATTTATCCCGGGTTAATCTTATAAAAGTTTCTTGTAAATATTTTGAAGAATATTTACATTGTTAAGTAAAATTTTATCGACGATGCGCCTGTCGTTAGGAACTAAAGGGTGATTTTTAAAAACTATAGGAAAGTTTTTCAAAAAAAGATACATAAAATTCAGAAAAATGGATGAATACTTTATTTGTTAATGTTTAAAGATTATTTCATGCAAATGTTGACCGTGACAGCGCCTCAAATGGTCCATCCGTTTAGTCCAATTTTGGCATACTCTTTCCAACATTTCGGCCGGTATCTCACGAATAAGTGCTTCAATGTTGTCTTCCAAAGCGTCAATTGAAGCGGGCTTGTCTGTATAGACATGAGCTTTAACAAAGCCCCACAAAAAATAGTCTAAAGGCTTTTAATCGCACGGGAAATAAAATGTTCACCGAACTCGCCTCTCAATAAGTTCATTGTTGCGCATGCTGTGTGGCACGTGTCACCGTCTTGTTGAAACCACATGTCATGCAAGTCAAGCTCTTGCATTTTGGGCAAAAAAAAGTTGCATATCATCTCACGGTAGCGCTCACCATTCACAGTTCACAGTTCAAAATCAACAATTCTGCTTATTTACGTACCCATTGAGCCTAAAATGAGCTTCGTTGCTGAACACAATTTTTCGGTAAAAAAGTGGATCTTCGGCCAACTTTCCAAGAGCAAATTCACCAAAAATTCTATGTTGCGGTAGGTCGTTCGGCTTCAATTCTTGCACCAGCTGTATTTTGAAAGGCTTCACACCTAAGTCCTTCCGCAAAATTTTCCACGTTGTTGAGTAACAGAGGCCCAATTGCTGCGAACGGCGACGAATCGATAACACTAGCTTACAGCATTTCCGATCCCGACCATTTGACAGTCATTTCATATGTAAATCCTTTCGCTGAGTCCAAAAATAGCGTTCGCTGAAAAGCTAGATTTTAGATTCTGAAAAAAGTATCTTCAGAAAAATGTGTATATCTTCAGTATCGGTTCATTCATTATAAAATGGTAATGCTTTCTTGAAAGGTAATTGAACGCCCTATCATTCATTTATACACCACTTCTTAATCCGGGGCTTGACTTGGCTGTGATAAGGGCTTTTATCGGCAACTTTGCATTAAATTTTAAATTTAAAAAAAAAACTAAATTTTAAGTGCGATTTTCACCACGAAAAAAATTGTGTAAGATTTATTTTATTGCTGGGCACCAAAGAATTAAATATTTAAGATACAACGCCACATAATTCATTCAAATCCGTTGAAGAATATAGAAGTTATTGGCATTTAAGTAAAAAATTGAAGGTTTCAAGTTCATGCAAATTGACTTAGTTTGATTGTTTTTGTGTTGGTCGTAGGAGGCATAGTTAGGGCTACTATGACATTTTTGTGATTGACCTCTTTTGAAAAATTAGTGCAAGAGTCAAAGTCATGAACCAACTTGAATGCTATCCTACAGTGGCGTAGATAGGGGGTGATTAAGATGATCAATCCCCCATTGAGGCTTTACAAATCGGAATTACAACGGACGAAATTGAAGATGAACAAAAAATAATCTAAAAACTTGACCTAATTTTTAAAATAAATAATTTAATAAATAAGATAAGGTTATACCATGGAGCAAAGAATATTAAGAGAAAGGTTGCTCAGTCGACACCGCTTCTGTCAGTAAATTGTCAGCTGTTCGCTCTCATTTACGCTCCCTAGATACTTTTTGGTCAGCTGTTCGCTCTCTCTGGATACATTTGGGTTATGGTCGTCTCCCTCTAACCACAGTGATTTCCTACTGGCACTTTGAAGTGATCTTTTTGGGCACTATCGTTTAACACCAGCAAAATTAAGCGGCAGCGCAAACGTTCTCTCTAATTCTAATTTCTCCATGGTTATACTAAGGAATTCTAATTCCTACCTTCTTTTAGAAACTTGTTAAAAATTTCCTTCGATAGATCGCGATTTATAAAGAAGAATTTTCATTGAAAACAATCGTAGAGGTCCATGTTTGGTATATACATGTTTTCTTTTTAATTGAAAATTGGAAAAATCAGGTTTTATAAAAAAATATGTATTTATGCTATTATTTTTGCTATTCATCCGATGTCAAAAAAATAATACGAGTAACCGAAGACAGAATTCACAGCATTTTACATAGACAGAAACACTTTCTGACAGCACACATGAGCATCACAGCAAAGCCAAGGCGCTTCCAATTATTTGATATACTGTGACGGAAATTTCTGTCTTTCTGCGTACGGGGCTTTAAACAACAAAATTCAATTCCATTCCCATTTACCGGCTTAGGTCTCACAGGCCCGATAATATGCCCAAATTTTTGACGAAAGCTTCTAAATAGCCGTGATCGCAGATTTTGCATGACCTAAATCTAAAACTATTGTTTCCTAGGGGATGATGAAGCTGGTATTCCCGTATAGGCAACCAGCTCTTTTTGTGTGCACTGCATATGTTGCCTTTACAGTTAACAAGCGCAACTTTTCCGACCTAGAGTCAGCTAAACTCACAAATTATTGTTTCACGTAAATAAGTTGATCATATTTAAAAAATTCCCTAATTTTATTAAAACATATGCCAAACTTTTATTAAAAAATGTTCAAATTATTTTTCCTGCGGGAAGTTAACACGAATTAAATGTTTATTGTTTTAGCGGATTTTGTATAAACACTTTTAAAATCTGTCGAATAAAAAAAATTGTTTGACTGCGGCGCTTTTTTCTCATACATTGCTTCAAATTATTTTTCCCCTTGACAACATTAGTTGAAAAAATTTTGGAAATATTTACAAAAATTGTGGAAACGGAACTAGTAAATTTTTACGAAATATTGCTCTTTTTGTCGGTCAAAGGTGGCAGTTCGCTCTACACATACCGCAAGATCATTTTTATGTTTTCTGTCGGTGTGAGTTTTGGAAAAACCCTTTTTAACCAGAAATTATTTGGTGAATCATCCTTTTTTGAGCCCCAGTCTGCCCCGCACTTCAAACATTTTTTAGACTATAAAAAGCATTTTGAGTTCAAATTCAAATATTTAAATTTTGATATAAAGATAAAGATTTAGAAAAGAAACCATGGCTGATCGCTTAAAACTTTATTGCATGTTAATTCTTGGTGCAAGTCGTTTCAATATATTTATGTTTCATTATTTATATAACATTTGACGAAAAGCTTGTACATACTTTTGTATTATAAATAACCTGCACTTTTTCAAAATTCTTTTAAAAAGAAAACCAAATCCGAAATATTTTTTATTAAAAATTCTTAATAATTCAGGGGGTCTATTGAAAGACTCTATTTTTAATATTCTGATAGAAGGCCGGAATACTAGACTATTAGCGATAACAATAAATAAAACTGAAAAAAAAAACGAAACAAAATTCAGAAATTCATCACCCCCCCATTGCAAAAAGCTATCTACGCCACTGCTATCCTAATAAATTGTGCTGCGCTTGCGGTCATTACATATTTTTATAAGAAATATGTGAGCAAAAAATAGAGAAAGGGTATCTTCGGCCGGTGATAAAGCTCATATAATTTATATAAATGTCGTTCAAATTGTTTGCGGAGTCGAAAATATGTAATGCCCGCAAGCGTTACTCCTTTTATTAATATAATTTTTGCATTCTATTTGACGTTTTGCACTCATTTTCAACCTAAGTCAATTACAAAAGAACTTAACCAGGTACAAAATAAATTTGGCAGGTCATAGTAGTCTTTAAACAGAATAGTTGCCTGGTGTCCGGCCGAATCCATCCAGTGGGTTCCACTCCATTGCCTTCCTGGCGATATTGCTCTCACTTTTACGTAACGTATGCCCTATCCAGCTCCATTTCATTCTGCGTATTTTGGTGTCGACACTCTCCATATTTGCGGGATTTAGTAGTTCGGAGTTCCGTATTCTGTCAGGCCAGATAATACAAAATATCCGACGCAGGCATCGGTTCACGTATGTTTGAATTTTGGACACTATGGAAGTTGTAATTTTCCAATTGGAGGAACCGTATAGGAGCACTGGCATTACGTTGGACTTGAAAAGCATTATTTTGAGCCAGTGTGGATATGATGAGCATCGCCAAACGGCCGACAGCATTAATACATCAATAGTGTGGCAGAAAAATGAAAATGTTCATCGTCTTGTTGGCTGGTTTGTTGTATAATGCCATGTCCATAGAATCAGCGCCGGCCTTAATCAAATTAAATTATGGCTTCACCTTCAACATTACTTGTGTAATGAACGGTGGACAATAAATTGACCGCCTTATTCTTTTTGGGCACGTACCTGCAAAGCGAGATAAGACTGTCACAAAAACCAAACACAGTTAAAAGGATTGTCCGTTTGGCGCTCTTGATCGCTTCTTTGGAAAGACATCTTTTGTTTGATCGAATGGTGCCAACAAATGCGTGGCCAATAGTAGCCAATCGTTAAGCGCCGTCTAATGTAGTGAAGAAATTATCGGCTATCATTAAGATACATCGCTACATTTTCGCCTTGTCCCATCTCTCGCTCGTCTCATTCATAATTTCTAGTGTATGGCATGCGAAACAGAATATGGAATGTAAGAGAGGTAAAAAAAAATACATAGAATCATCAGAACACACTATATTCCATATGTTTTCATACAAAATGTACATATAGGAATCTGGGCAGGCCCTATTTGCGTAAATTTATATGTAAATTTAGATAAAAAATCAGCCATTCTGTCCCAGATTTTAATAGAACTGCCTGTAAATCAAGTTTCTCAGGCATAAGTAAAGTTTTTAGTTCAAGTTTCCAAGTCGTTTTATGTCTTCGACAGTGCTGAGTCTCATGCCCAGTACAAAAGAGAAAGCTTTGCCCATTTCGGAAATTATGTCACACTTAACCCATAAATTACAAAAGACTTGAAAATAGCTTAGAACAATTTTAATTCTTAATTTTTTCAAAATATTTTACTTTCTTCTCGAACATTTCACTTATTATTAATACCTTTCAGCGTAGCTTTTGTGCAGCTTTCAAGTGAAAAACAGTTTTTCCATATTCAAAATGCAGACTCTACATAATTTCCATCTACGCTTTATTCCAGCTTTGCCTTTCTTTTCCTGGGAGTCGTTCCTTTTGCTGTTGAGGGGCAAATTATTCCCGTTGTTGTTGTTGATGGCGCTATTGTTTATACCGTTGACTACTTAAAAATGAAAAGAAGCTTGCAGTCGCGCCGGGACGCTTCGTAGTTTTTACATAAATAATAAAAAGCAAACCAGAAAATGCAAAAAAAAAATTAAAACCATAATCCACTGTGTGGGGGGGATGGGAAGCATAAAGGCCAACCTTTGAAGCATCAGATTAAAGCAAATGAAAATGCACAAAATTCTTGAGAATAATTTGATCATTCAAAACTAAAACTAGTTAAAAAGTCGCATTATTCCCCATCAAATGCAAAGTTCCGTTCCTTTTGCAATTGCATTTAGCTGTGAGCTGCATAAATTCTCGTCTATTTGCATGAAAAATGACTTTTGTTTCTATTTCATTGTGGCAGTCAAGTATTTATCATGTTCTTTTGAAGCACTTTTCGCTGCCAGGCATTAAAAGTTTGCGCACATGTGCATATGAATGTTTGCTAAACAAATTTATAGGAATATAAATGCAAAAAGACACATCTTTCACATTTACCCGCCTGTCTCGCTATCGTCCTCTGGCATTTTCATACCCACTTAGTCAGGGCCAAGCCATTTCAATAAACTCAAATAACAATGGCCTCGGCAAGTAAGTCAGAAACATTTTCATTTTCATTTCCATTTCCCGTCCGTCGACGACTGCTAAACAATTTGCCCCATTCCGGTTGCTTGTATAAAGCAAAGTAGATGGGATTTTGGCTTATTCTTCTCTTTTTTTTTCTTTCTGCACAAAAAACTTGCCTTAGCACGAGAACTGATTAAATTTCCGGAAATACATGCTGCATGCGGCTTATCAATCGATATAAAGAAGCACACACAAAATAAAGAAAGTAATATAACGCATACGCAGTGTGGGCAAAGTTCTACGACAATGGGTTTACTTTATCATGGATAATATTAATGTGGTTACCGAGCACGTGTACGGCATGATGAATGAATATGCGCCCTCGTTTCCTTTTTTTTTAAACCTGATTTGAATAAAATGCGCAAATTTTAGGGATCTCGAAATTTCCTAGTGTTCATACTGTGTACCAAAGGTACACAGAGTTTATTAGGTTTGTGCAAAAGTATGTAACAGGGAGAAAGAATTATGTTCAATCGTATAGAGCAGCGGTGGGCAGCCTCATAGCCCTTCTTACCTGCGCAACCCGGCCCGATATTTTTCTATTTCCACGACGCAATTGATATTACAACAAACTCTCGCTGCATTGCGTTGATCGAAAGCAAATGACAAAAATAAGAATGTTGATGTACCCTTTCCGTTATTTCTGCTGTCCACCGCTGGTATAGAGTATAAATATGCTTGATCAGCATCAACATATAGCCATGTTCGACTGTCCGACAGGGATTGAGGCTCGACAGAAACTAAAGTATAACTGAATTTATCGATAGATAGCTGTCACATGGTTATCGATAAATGGCTGGTAGGTACTTCTTTTGCAGTGAAATCTTCAAGATTTATGCTGCGATTTTAAACGCTGTGTACGATGATGTTGCCTATCGTCGAGCTCTTTGGAATGCCTCGGTTCAAGGCTTTGTGGTGCCTCGGTTGAGGGCTTTGCTTGCTGCGGTTGAGGGGCTTACTAGTGCCTTGGTTGACGGCTCTGCGTGCCTCGATTAGGGACTTTAAGTGCTTCGGTTGAGGGCTTTGTGGTGGCTCGGTTGAGGGCATGAAACAATAACTACAAGAGGGCTACAACATACACAACAACCACATCCACTTTTGATGGAGTCACGCCTCACAACCCCATCGAATGTGCATCAGCGTTTAACCGACAGTTTGTCCCACACCCTGAGCAAGCTGACAAGGAGAAACGGAAAACTATAAGGGCATTCCGTAACCTTCGCATTCATAGCGAACAGGTCTCATTCAGCATAGAAGAAGTACAGCGAGCAATCAAGGAAGCAAAGCCATCCAGAGCCATAGGACCTGATGGACTCGCTGCAGTTATGATCAAGCACATAGGACCGGTAGGTCTTAGATATCTAACACACATATTTAAGCTGAGTCTGCAAACACTAGTCATTCCCAACATTTGGAAGACGGGAAAAATTATCCCCATTCTAAAACCCGACAAACCAGCAGATCGAAGCTCCTCCTACCGTCCTATCACACTGCCATCACCAGCACCAGTAAAGACGTAACCGTTAATGCAAACGGAAGGAAATTCTTGGAGTTCCCAGACAACAGAGGACTGACTATTGTAAATGGTCGGACAATGGGAGACATGGATGGAAACTTCACCTTTATAAATAAGAACGGCAGCTCAGTTATCGACTTCTGTGGGGTTGATTGTGCGATTTTGGAAAGTGTATTATCTTTCAAGATGGAGAACAAAATCTGGTCTGATCACATGCCTATGGTTCTGAAAGTCGCCATCTTGGGATCTACAACTACCGGAGAAGAAACTTAAATTGTTGCCGAAATTATCCTGGAGCAACCAAAATGAGAACGAATTCAAGAAAATGGTTCAGAGACGCGTTAGGGACCTGAAAATTTAAAAGCAGGATTTAACTATTGAGGACATAACATCCGCAATCAAAACTGCAACACGAGTAACGCCTCAATACATTTTAACAACAAATGGTTTAATTGGAAATGCTACAAGAAGAGACAGACTGTATATGCCGCGTTGAACAGCTTCAGAAAATCAGGGTTAGCAGAAGATAAACGGGCTATTGTAACTGCTCAACAGGAGTACAAGGTTGTGTGTGTAAACAGTAAACTCGACTATGACCAGGGCCTTGAAGCACCAATAACTCTGATAAAAGATAGCAAAGATTGGTGGAAGATAGCCCGAGAAATCAGGGGAATTGCCCCAAAAATAGGGACCGAAATTGCTGCATGGGACTTTAAAAGTCATTTCAAACATGGTATGAACATTCACTAAGCACCGACCTATGTTGAGGATCCAGACCTAGATAGAACGATTACAATGGAGGAATTAAAAAAAAACTTGCCAAAGCCAAGCCCAACAAAGCTCCAGAAAAGGACAGAGACACCTACGAGTTTTTAAAAAATGCCCATATTGAGATGCTTGAGGAGTTGGTGATTATATACAATAGAGAACTTAATGGCAACAGTCTTGAGAAAAGTTTTATTAACAGTATAATTTTCCCAATTCATAAAAAGGGGGATATAAATAATCCAACGAACTATCAGCATTAGAAAATTGGACATTTCAGGCATAACCGGTGAAGGTAGTACAGGAGCACAAATACCTTGGAGTTGTTTTGACGCCAACAATGAATTTCAAAAAACATGTTGCAGCAAGAACCAGAGAAGCGAAAGCGAGTATAAACTCAGTGTGGGCAAATTTCTTAAACAAGGGAACCCTAAATGATGCAATATGGCATATATTTAACGCCATCAGCAGAGCGGTGGAGTTCTACGGAGCTCAACTATGGGGAGGAGCGACGAGGCAGATCAATTGCAACGCTACTTTATCAAAAGGATACTTAAGCTGCCAGACAGTACGTCGAATTATATAGCACTAGAAGCTGGACTAGAAGATGGGCACATTTACAGCTTAACGCTTCATCTTAAATACTTGACACGAGCACTATTTGAATATGAAGAATTTCGACTTCCGAATGTTCTGGCTAAGAAAATGATGCGCTATAACTTGGGATAGTTTTCTAAACTTCAAAACTTGTGTGGGCAAAATGGAGTTACTCTGGAGAGCAACGCATCGCACGCTGGGTGGATCGAAAGCAACACACAGCTTCTCACTGCACTAAAAGAACAAAGCCAAAGTTAACATTTACTCAAAGCCTCAGGAAGCGCATTGAGAATATAAAAAGATTTAAACCATGAAGTAGAACCGTCATACTGCAACGAGCTGTTTCGACCAACGGACATAACCTGGATAATGAAGGCGAGAGGTGATCTGTTATGGTTGAATGGCTGTCCAAGAAGGACTGTTAAAAGTGGCATATGCTCACTATGTAACAGCAAGGAGTTGGAAGACATGCGCATATTGTGGGGCGATGTTCGGTTCTAAGAGAATTCCGTCTGCGTTGGTTTGAGAAAGGCTCACTTACAACAGAAGAGGTAGTCATGGCGTTAAACGGAGAAATGAGATGGAAGAATCTGGCTAGATTTACTGGAGATTAATGAAGATTTTTAATGCAAATGTAATATTAATAATAGATTTTATAATACTTGTAAACGTTGTTTAAACAACAGAGGAAAGGCTGATGGTTACAAATCTAGCATTATAAATGTTTATTTCTTGAAATTGTAAAATAATCTGCAGCTACGAACAATGTATATGAATATGAAAAAATAAACATCATCTATCTATCTATCTATCTACTCTTCAACTTCTACGTGGCAAAGATCCCACCTCCACCGACTGAAGTTAAATTAGTAGCCTACGCTGATGACTGTTCTATTATCTCCACCGGAGGAAACGTAACGAAGATCGAACAAAGGCTAAATTCATATCTTCCCACCATAGCAGACTTTTTTAGCAGCAGGAAACTCAACCTCTCTGCCTCTAAATTATCTGCCACAATCATCACCACCAAAGACCAACCTGTGTCCAGAGTCAAAAATCCTAAGATATTAGGTGTAACTTTCGACCCCCCTCTGACGTTCTCAAAACACTCAGAAGATGTTATAAGAAAGGTGCGTAGTCGAAACAAAGTCCTTAAAGCCATTTCAGGAAGCACCTGGGGAATGGTCAACTACGCGGCCCCTATCTGGTCACCTACCATTAGCGACACCCAGTGGAGGAACATACAACTGGCACAAAACGCGGCATTGAGGGTGGCCACTGGATGCCATGTGATGACACACCCTGACCACCTCCATCAGGAGACGGAGATATTGCCAGTCAGAGATCACAATAAGCTCCTGACCCAGCAATACCTGATAGGGTGCCAACAGGATACACATCCAAAT
Organism: Lordiphosa stackelbergi; assembly: GCA_018904235.1. NCBI lineage: Eukaryota > Metazoa > Arthropoda > Insecta > Diptera > Drosophilidae > Lordiphosa > Lordiphosa stackelbergi. Next base: position 13,594 of record JAEIFU010002018.1, read on the forward strand.
CACAAAAGCACAGCAGAGGAAATGTCACGCAGGAAAGTACCGGTGCGAAACGACCTTCGAGTGGAGATGCCAAACATCCTACCACTCCTAGGAACAGGAACTATCACGGCAGAAACCTGCGCGGCCGCAAAAAAGGATGCCCACACTAACATGGTTGCCCGAACCATTGCGGCCTACCAAGACAATATTGTCCTGGGAGGCAGACCACCCCCCATAAACCCTGCCGAAGAGACCCTCCCCAGGCCTCAAAGGACAACTCTGGCCCAACTCCGCTCCGGAAGAAGTAGTTTCCTGAACAACTACCTTGCCCGGATCAACCCTGAAGTGGTCGATGAATGCCCAAAATGTGGACTCACACCACATGATACCAAACACCTTTTCAACTGCCCCCTAGCACCCACTGTTCTCACACCACTAGATCTCTGGACCCACCCTATCGAGACAGCTTCCTTTCTCGCTTTGGACGCAGTTTAGTTTCAACAAACCTCTTTAACTTTACCCTCCCCTTTTTCTATATTTTCTTCTTTCTATGTACATACGGATCAACTCCATATTCTAGCTCTTTAAAATTACGTTTTAAATTTGCTTGCTTGCCTGATCAACTTTCAGGTTTCGTGTTGATTTAAGCTCGCTCTAAATCCCAGTTAACATAAATTATACAATACTGACCCAAAAAAAAAAAACGAATAAAAAAATAAATATAAAAAAACATTGAACAAAGCCTTTGAACTTTATTGCCCATTTCCGGCGTCTTCTTTCTAATTGCTTGCCCCACAATTCTTAATTTAGTTGTGCTACTTAAGCAGTTTAATGCCGCTCCGCTATCCCACTCTCCTTTAACAGCCCACCTCCACAGACAAATTAATGACCCTCGGACGCAGAATAACTGAGGATGCGGATGCCGCGTCTAGCTGGCGCTAAATTTATGGCTCGAAAGTTGCGGCAAAGCGGAAATTGTGGCCAAGCGGCAAAGTCAAGAAGCTATTTGGCTTTCATCTTGGCTCGCATTCCCTTACAGCTTATCGCGTTTTGATTTTTAATTAAAGCAAAAGTGTTTTGCAAAATGGAATTTTTGTTTATTTGCAATTAAATTAGGCCCACAAAAACGTTGAATCCAATTATCTTTTTTGGCACAAATTGCATGAACATGCCATGTACAAACAGTGGTAGATGGAGATAAAGTCATTTCTAATACGTACAGAAAGTTGAATTCAAATTCAAATTTCAACTTTTTGACAACTTTTTTTTTTCTTGTGTTTTGTTTTGTTTCTGTTATGGCAGAGAAAGTTCCGCAAGGGAAAAAGTTGTAATAAGTACATGTAGGAAAAATATATATGATATTATGATTATAAAAATGTAAGACAAGGTTCTTAGAAAGTTTTTTATTTCTTAGCCGAATTTGTGTTCGAAATATATTTGCAATTTTTAAACCAAACAAGTAGAGCAACCCTATGTAGCTTAGGCTAACATAATACCAGAAGCGTTAGAAACGAAAGCGGAGGAATCATTAAATTAGTTTGTAAAAACAAAAAGTCTGCGCCAAGTCCAGACTAAGATGATTATCATCAATGGCGGTCTGAGCCTTTCATCATGTACCCAGAATTGTATGGAGCTCGCACCATTTTAAGAATTAGCAATATTGCAACTGTGAAGTTTTCAATTTAAGATGGCGTTAATATTATATTTGTACACAAAAAATGTTCTAAATATACCGAAATCAAGCCCGTTCGTTGACAAAAGTTGAGTAAAATGTAAAAATGTAAATGCGAACACTTGGTGTCATTTTAGGAAAATTTCTTGCGCACTTTATGAACGGCTTGGACATGTTTTAAGAACATTTATATATACGCAGAAAACAATGTTTTGTTAAATTGTTTTGTTTGTTATTAAATTTTAAAAATTTTTTTTTTTTCGATTTGTTTTTTCGTCAAAGTTTTTGTGCTTTTTACAGCGCTGGCTCAAGGTCAATGGTTGATAACAATTTAATGCGATCAACACAATTCAACAGAGATAGCTCACAACATTACATCGGAATAGCATTTGGTATGTCTGGACAATACTGTTTCGAAATTCGTCCCCGAATCCTCATCAGCAGACTTCTATGCTTCTTCACCTAACCAGGTATTGTTTTCTATTTAAATGACGCTTACGCCAAATAAAGACTTGAGAATTTCACATTTGTAAATTTTTCTTAATTTTTAAAATTCATTTTCCTTCTCTAGGGATCGAACTCAGAACTTCGCACTTCTACAGTTTAACGCAAAAGTCGGCATCTCAACCATCACAACTATCGACCTAACTAGAATCGATGCGGCAAGTTGGCATAAGGAAGCAAAGCTTTCTGCTGATAGCTTTGCTGAAGCTTCGAATTGTATGTAGCACGCAAGAGTTGTTTCTGTTTGTTTTGATTTTTCTTCTAAATGAAAGTTTCTTCTTCTTTTTTGGCCGGATATTAATATCTTCAGTCAGTATCAGTCTCGGCTGCTATTACTATGTTTATGCTATCAGTCTCATGGTGTTTATGCATCTTTTTTCAAACTATCATATTTCTGCAGTGAGATGCCACTTATGGAAATTTTCAAATAAGGTGACAGCACGCTTGCACAATCAACTGATAAATTGTAAAAAATAAATAAAAATTGCAAGGAATTATAACGGAAAGAACAAATAAGGAATGGTTTTTTTATTCAGAGGCATAGGCGAACATCAAAGTTAGTTTTTTAATCTTTTGGATTAGAGAAAGGAGCGCACGAAGACCTTAAAACGTTGAAGACGGATATCCCTGGCAAAATGCAAACTTTCTATGCAGCATTGCTAAGAGATGCCTACTGTTTGACATATCCTATAAATAAAATTAAAGAATCAATAATTAAGTGCATTGAGAACGCTTAAACTGTTTTTATATTGGAGTCTAGCGACACATCGCGACGCCTGCCTATGGTAGATTTAGGAGCTGCATGGTATTCGCCTGAAGTAACGTCGGACACATCATTTGACCCAAAGCTCTCCGGCTCAAAATTATATTCAATTGTGTTGTCCAATGGGGTGTCATCCACTAGACTCTATCCGTATAGCTCGTTCAGCTCATTAAAGGTTCACATCTTTAGAACATCTAACAGAACAGGTGTTGCCAGACTGTTTTGCATATAAAAAATCCTGTTTTTTTTTGCAAAAACCATAGTCAAAATACGTGTGTAGAAAAAACCATGATTTGGTTTTTTTTTGGAAAAATCATGATCGGCAATCATGCTTTTTTGTATGCATAAACGTAGTATATAAATGGTCGCCAATCTATTCTGTTTTACTCAATGAGGCTTTAGTTATTCACACCATCTCCTCATCTCAGTTTCTGTTGTCCTCTCCAATTGGCTTTCTTTAGGTTTTTTTGAATTGCGCTTGTTTCACTGGAGATTTTTAAGGTCGATCTGCAAGTGTGCCTGTTTCTTTTGACTGCATCAATACTCGCTTTAAAAGCGTATGCGGTGTGACACTCACTTGAAATTTTTTAGTCGAGTCAAATACAAACTCGTCTTGATATTGGTAATTTTGCGAATAAGTGTCTTACGTGAGTATTTGTAAAGTGGTTGTTTTCTGCTTTAAGCGGCAACGCATGTAAATTTCGTCGTCGACACACCGCACACACACAAGTAAGGCAAAATTTTGCATAACTTTTATTGCTCCCGCTCTCTTCTTTGGAAAAGCAACTGTAAACAGCTTTAGGTTGTTGTTCTTTTCTTAAAGTGAAAGACAAGTCACTGTTTAGTCACATTCAAGTCACTGTTTCTACTTGTCAAAACGTAAAATCACTGTCAAGTCACTGTTTAGTCACTGTCAAGACACTGTGAAGTCACTGTCAAGTCACTATTTAGTCCCCATCAAGTCACTGTTTAGTCACTGTAAAGTCACTTTTTAGTCACTGTCAAGACACTGTGATGTCACTGCTTAGTCACTGTTTAGTCACTGTCAAGTCACTGTTTAGTCACTGTTAACAAACTGTCAGGTCACTGTTTAGTCACAGTCAAGTTACTGCTTAGTCACTGTTTAGTCACTGTCAAGTCACTGCCAAGTCACTGTTTAGTCACCTCCACTTTACCCCAATCCTCCTCTTTCCGCACACACACATACACAAAACAACACAAAATATGCTGACGTCAGCGTCACGTGACGCTGAAATAAAATTTCTCTCCTACTAAAATCTTCCGAAACGAAATTAAAGATGTTTCGCATCAAAAATTTAGCGACACAAGTGACAGCGGCTACTGAATGCCGAAGCACCAATTTTTGCATGGGTTTTGGTCTGACTTGAACCTCTTTTTTTAAAGTTAAAGCAACGGACAAGTTGACTGCACTTATGCAGAGCATTAGTATACATATGCTTGATGCTCAATTCAAATTATTTAGAAACATTTCGAATAGCGCTTACTTAGAAATGTTGAACAATTCGCGGTATTTTGTGCGCTCGATTACTTCGAAGGGCACGTTCTTATGCCAATTTTGTTAGTTTGGATTTTCCTAATGGCTTAACCAGGTCTGCGCAGACCTATATGGGAATTATATGGGAATACATAGGCAGATATCCTAATAATGTGTGTAAATGTGATTAATGCTGGGAAAAACGCCCGGTGAACAATAAAAACATACTTTTACGCTTAAGCTAATAATATATCCTTTGTTATTAAGCATAAATAGGAAAGTTAAGCCTGTTTTCCTTCCTCTACATCGAATAACGCCATTGCCTGTTTGACGCGTTGAATATCACTTACAATAGGATGCGATGCTCTCTGCTCCATGTGAGGGAACACCAGCTGTTCTGCCAATTCCATAAGGAAGACTCGTCTCCGGTCGATCCACTTGACATGCCCCAATTTGTCATGAATGACAAATGCAGCCAAGCCCGCCACGTCCAACATATTAAAAAACAGAGCTAGAGGCCTTCGGTTTGTGCCCCGTTTGCATGTATAGCCGCTAACCATCTGATCCAGGGTGTCCACTCCGGACTTATACATATTGTAGTCCAGAATTTGAAATGGCTTCTTCGATGACTTCGATAAGTCGACGGTGCTATTATAATGCTCGGTAGAGATGAGAACCACAGCTTTTTTCTTTTTTGGCACGTATAAGCATAGCGAGATTTTATTATTGTGATAACCAAATTCTGTGCTAAATACATCTCGACTTGGATCCAACATCTCCTTCGGTATGCAGGCTTTGTTTTTGCGCATGGTGCCTACATATGCCAATCGTTTTGTCATTAAAACCGCGGCCAAGTCATAGGACGAGAAGAAATTATCGGCATATACTGTTCATCCAGAACCGGCGTATTTTTCGATCAATTTCAGAACATTGTTCTCTCCTCGACTTACCGCACGCTCTTCATTGCCTGTTTTCCAACATATATTAATCCTTTCAGTGGGTAGTTGGAATTGGCATCACACATCCACCAGATTTTTATTCCGTATTTGTAAGGTTTCGACGGTATATACTGTGTGAAGAGCGCACGGCCTCGGTACGGTAGCAATTGCTCGTCAATAGTTATCTGAGCACCCGGGACATATGGTCGCTCCAAGTTCTTCATAAGCATGTTCAAAATATCGTCGATGGCTGCCGACTTGCTTTTTAAAAGTCGAGCGGGTCTCGTTTTGCCGTTATCAAATCCAGTATATTTTAGAATGATTTTATATCGGTGCGCAGACATCGTCGCCCTGAAGGTAGGGTTTCCGTTGCGGCCCCACAACTCAAGGACAGGCTGACTGTTTGACCCGAATATTCCGGCAAACAAAGTTAGGCCCAAAAAGGCGAATATGTCATTTTCAGTAACAGGTTTCGTTCACGTTCATGGAGGCTGGTCACGATTCTTGTTTGACCATTACCGGCATAGCTCCTGGTGTTATTAGCGATTTAAATATTGAGATGGGATTTCGGATAATCCCTCGAGCCGGACCTTCATGACCCATAGTGACGGAGTTATGCGCACGATTTCTACCTGTGGCCGGCGGAGCGCTTGACCAAAGCTTGCCATCCTTTGAACGGTATATAATTGAGCCTGACGAGCATTGTTCTTTGCTCATGTCGACAGCATTAAGCGCTTCAAGCGGTGGCAGTTGCAGCGACTTCATAGAAATCTTCTAAATTATCATCATCGTCATATGGATTTTCAGCTTCTATGACGATGTCTGTCTCAGCATCGGAAGCCGCATCTTCTAAGGGGGGTACATAATCTGGATCAGTGTCGTCGTCGTCTTCGAATGACTCGAGATTTTCGGCCTCTTCATCAGTACTGGCCAAACATTCGGCTAATCTTTCTTAGATTTGATTCCTCTCTTCTTCTGATAAACATTGATATCTTCTGGTGCGATTCATCACCACGTGCAACACATCATCATCATCAAAACTTGATGCTGATGCCATTTTTTATGGAAAACCCACAAATAATTTCACTTTAGTTCACAAAATCGCATGCCATACCATTTATATTACACATAGGTCTACACAGACCTGCTTGTACCGTTTGTGACTTATTTTTTGAAAACTCGAATATAACCGAATACAAACACAGAATCGGTTTGACTTCGAGCTCGTTGTGTTCTCAATACCCGCTTCTAGAAAGTCATTGACGGATTTGTCTCTAACATCCAAAACAAAAAAGTTATACACACTTTTATATGAAAAAGGTCTGCACAGACCTGGTTCAATATATCCTTTGCACAATTGAAAAACAAGAAAGCTACAGTTAAAGTCGGCTCTAACCGACTTCGATAAACCCGTTACTTTTGAAAACGAGAACATGTTTAACAGTCGGCTTCCTTAGGGTGACCATCCGGAAAGTATGCAACATTTTTTTATGGTGGGTGGGGTGGTAGCGGGGGCTTGATTCGCTTTTTTTGCTCCTAACTTCTGAACCGTTCATCCGATTTTTATCATTTTTCGGCAAATCGATTTATTTTGTTAATTACTAACTATCTCTAGACTAGAAATACGAATCGTCTATCTTCAAAACTGTGGGAGATATAACGTTTTTTCCAAATTGCGGGGGCGGGAGGGGGCGTGGCCAAAATTTGAAACAAACTTGATCAGCGTACAGATAAAAGAAGCATTTGTCCCATACATGTCAAACCTCTATCTCTTACCATCTCTGAGATGTTCATACAGACAGACGGACGGACAGACGGACGGACAGAGGACATGGCTAAATCGACTCGGCTGTTGTGCTGATCAAGATATATAATATTTTATAGGGTCGGACAATTTAATTTTCCCAATGTTCAAAAATGATCTTAACAATTTATTATTCCCAATGTTCAAAAATATAAATTAAATTAAATATCTGAACCGTAATTTGCTTCGGGCTTGATTCCTAGTTTAAAGTTCATTTCCAACTTTAAGAATTAAGATTCTGCTATTTATCAACTGTCTCAACAACCCAAAAATTCACTTGTAGTTATTAGCACCAAGTCTGGTCGCCTCCAGCTCAAACAAAGGCCCATCTGAACATCTTCATTCTTCATCTTCTTCTCTCTGTGTGCTGTATGATTTACAAGTGTTTACACATTGTCCCAAGAAATCGAGGCGACATATTTACCAACTACTCCCTACCCCTTCCTCATCATCAACTTCATCATCTCTCGCACTTGATGGTGTTATTGTTGTTAAACTGAAGTACTCTCTGTCCCTATTTTGTTTACTTTTGCGACTATACTCGTACAATTTGAATATGCCTCATGCTGTTTGCCTCGAGCAAAGAACGCTTTTACCCAAAACAAAAAAAAAATCATTTGTATTTACATAAATAAATTAAAAAGCAACTTTCACACAGAGACGCCCCCCAAAACCAAACTGGTTAGGCAGTAATAAAATGTGCCAAATAACTCAATTTCCACGAATATAATTAAGGCTGGTGGATACTAGAAGCGCTTCCACAACATTTGTGGATGGGCTGTCTAATTACTTTGCTAATGATCTGCATAATAATTTGCTTACACTTGAGGGCATCATATAATTAAAATACTCACAGCAGAGATTAAGCTATGCAGGGAGAATTGATTATAGACTGGGGCAAAAGTGTGGAATGAAGTAATTGAAGGTGGAGAAAAATAACACAGTTTAAGTTGAATTATAAATGGGAGAGAATTTAGATTGTATAGTTTTATCATTTATTATTTCCTTTCCTTTGGACCAGTTTCAGCTCCATTGGATGATTATTAAAGATCAATTTGACATTAAATGAATATTATCCATATCCTTTTTACAATTTAAAAACTAATCAGTCCAAATGGATACCAAAATCTTCTTAACATTTTAAATAGTTTGCAAATTCTCAAAATCAAATTGTTATTACACGTTTAGCAACTGCCCAATATGCATTAAAATGTTGCATACCACTTAATTATTAATCATAGTCGAAGTGCCTTCGCGAAATGGTCTAATGAAAAGTATTTTTCTTTCTCTTCCAGCCCCACAGGGCAGACAGCCAGCCATGCTGCCAGCTACTTGAGCAGCCCACGACGACAACGTTGAGCACGTGAGCGTCTCTGGGTGAAACAAAAAATGTCCGCTTGCATGACAATTGTAGCGTGCCAGCATTCAGACAACGCAGCCGAAGCTGAAGCAGCAGATCCAGACATAGCTGAGCGCAGTGTACGTGAAGTGTTTGTTAACAAGCTGCGGCAAAAGACACAGTCGGGGCAAGGACATTGGTAACGCACACAGCACACAGCAACCAGCAAGAGCAAGGCTTAACACCTGCAGCAAACTCGTAGACAGCCCAAGAAGAACAACGCACGGAATAAGTAAGTGGGGACATGCTCACAAATTTCAAGAGAAAAAAAGCAAAAACAAACTGAAAATAAAAGAGTGAGAGACAGGTAGAAAAGTATTTCAGGGCAAAGGGTTTGCTTTTAGGGGCTGTCAAGTGCCTTACTTAAGGCCCTAAGTTAACATACAAAGAGACAGCAGCAATCGAAGATGAAAACGAAACAAAAAATTAAATAACATTTTTGAAGCTATAAAACTTAACAAAATTATGGTACAATTATTTTGAAACGTATGGAATCGTTAAACCCGTGGATCCTACTACTGAATATCGTTGAAATCGAGGTCTATCTAATTGTTAGATTAACCGAATGTACGTGAGAAAGTCGGCCATCCCGACTATAATATACTCTGTACCTAGAGTGGGTGCTGAATACAGTGCTTCTGCGCTCATCTCTAAGTTTCTCTATCTCTTCGTTTTTTGAAGTCCGTTCTCTGACGTTTTTTTCTAAATTTTTAAATCTGAAAGCAAGCCGGGCATGAGCTTGACAATCTCGACTTCCAGGATATTATAAGTTGTAGTAGGATAGCTACGACATATTAAAATAATCATTGTCAGCCTAACGTCTTTTCCCTTTAACATAACCATCACACTCATGTATATAGTCTTCTCTTTTACACATACATCTATCGTAGACTACTCTCTAAAGGAACTGTACTCTGCGCCCAAATCATTCTATTGACGCAGTCGAGAATGGAAGTGTAAATTAAAAATCAATACAACCATAAAAAGGATTAAAATAAACTATAACCAGAATCGTTGTGTTCAATGTATGGGTTGCAATGGCCGTTTTCCCTCTTTCAAATAATTTTTTCTCCTACGCGCGTTTCAGCGCTTTCCCGCCTTTTTGGGAGCCTGTTATATTTATTTTCATCACATTTAAAACAATAACATGAAACATACATTTTTATACATATATAATAATGTTGTGAAAACATCGATAGTGGCCTTTATCGATAATGGGCGCCATCGATAGTTTGAACATCAAAAGTATTCCACTACTATCGATAGTACTATGAACAACAAAAACAAATATTTTTATTTCCATATTGACCACGGATTTGCAAAGAAAGAAATAAAATAATATCATAGGTAATTCATAACAAATTATAAAGTTTTTACTCTTACTTACTTTTAATATGAAGCTTGCTCCGATACTTCGATAGCGGGTCGCAACAATCGATGATTGGCCAAATACAAAAGCATCGATAGTATCGATAGTGCTATCGATGTTTTAATTCATAAACAATATTATAAGAGTCTATCATTCCAGGTTACGCTCTGGTTGTGGACACCCCAGACTATTTTTTGACAGGTAACAGATGCCGCCAAAGTGAGTAATGTCAAAATTGTAGTTTGACAGTACACATAATCTGAGCCAATACCGAAGTGTAAAAACGCATTTGGTTTCCTGCTATGAGCAAATAAAGAAAAATCTTTTTGTATTTATCTGGCGACCTTTCTAATTTTTAATTAGTGAGTATAGCTGGCTCTAAGTCCGAAAAACAACTTATGCATTATTGTACACCAAAAATGAGCTGGTTGCCTATACGGTACCGTTTCATCATTCTCCCGAATGAATCTTCAGTAGGCTTATCGCTGGAGAACACATCGCTTCACCCGTCCTACCATACAATCAATGTTTTAATCGGTTGGGAAAAATCGTGAAAATTTGTTCGATTTTTCTATTTTTCAATTTTCACATTGCGTTGAATCGAAGCAAAACATTGAAAAGTGGTGAGTAATATACTTTGTTATTTAGTTCATTAAGTGTACTTTGTGATGTGATATCAAGTTTCAGTGAAATGTTTGTGTTGTGTAAATTTGCTGAACAAAATAAAAATGACTACCATTTCCAAGAATGGACACACTTTTGCACCGGTTGTGGACACCCTCGTTTTTTTTTTGTGTTTGAAGTGTGTGTTTGGCCATAAAACTATCAAATATCGTTGTTTATGTTAGTGTAACATGATTTAACAGCATTTTTGTTAATTTTTGTGCATTTTTAGCCATGTCAACACCAAAAAAATCGTCTGATTCAACAAAAATCAATTTAAATGGTCTGGTCGATGCCATTAAGCAGTGCCTCATCGATAAGAAGGCCGTCAAAGCTAGAGCCTAGGAAAATGGGCTTCCTCGCACCACTTTGATCCGGTATTTGGAAAAGTCAGAGCAAATTTTGCAGATATTTCGTCCGTTGTTGATTCGGTTTTGTTGGCTGTGTTAGGTGCTTGAAATCGAAACCTCCCGTTGGTGTGCAGGACACTTGACTCGGCACTGTCGCCAAAAAAATCAAGTCCGGTCTTCCTAAGCACGGTTTGTTCCGTTTGACCCTGATGCTTTTCTCCGAATCTAACTCATTGAGGCTGTCGAATGAAATGCAATAGAAGTCGCCACGAAGCTGATCTTGATGAAGACAATCAGCGTCGTATCATCGTTTCCGCCGATCCCAATATTGGGCGAGAAGAAAGGTGTTAACCTCCCCGAACCATCCACTTCACGAGCGTCTTCGGCTAGCCTTATCACTATTGGATGAAATTGGGCCGGCGGAACTTTCCGAAAAAGCCATCGATCGCGGTCGCAAGCCCATGCAAACCGCTGTGCTAACTTCTCCGGAAAGCGTCCAGGTTTTGCGCGTGAAAGGCAAAAAAATCATCTGAGCGAGCAGCCAAGCGTGATTCTGTGTCGCAGAAGAAGGCGTCTTCGTCATCCAATTTTGTTTTGGAGCTCTTGCCAAAAAAACTGACCGCTGCAAATTCGATTCATTGTTTGCGATCGTTCTGCGCATTAGAAGTGCGCTGGCATGACGGCCTGCTATTTCACATGCAAAAATTGCATTTCGGAATAATTTTTTTATTTTGTCACTGAAGGCCATAATTTTTGATTTTTCGACACTGAAGGCCATTATTTTTGTTCTTTTTGCCACTGAAGGCTTTTAAATAAACAAACGTTCTTTTTTCATCAATTCATGGCTATTTTACTTCATATTTTTTCCATTTTCTAGCGATTTTACCAGGGTGTCCACAACCGGGTACAAAAAAATTTTGTCAAAATCATCACTTCATATACATGGCTGCAAATTTTTTTCCATTTGTCTAAAACAATAGGTTACTTCAAAGGAAAGTTAGCTAGAGTCTCTAGCTTTACAATGTTCAAATCACCGAATAATGTTGACTTGGAAAAAAGTTATTAGTTAAAAACGCAACTATGTCCACAACCGGAGACTCTCCCCTACATATCGAACTCAAATTAATCTGGAACCTGCTTAAAATAATCCTATTTTGGAACAAAACTGTTCTCGAATTGATTGCTAAATTCAATCTTTTTAACATAACCCGTGATAAATGTAATCCTTTTTAGGATTAAAAAATTCCGATCAACTTAATTCTTTTTGTGGATTCAGAATATCCGTAATTACACTGTTTTTCATTACCGATTGGGATTGATTTGATATAATGTGTCTCTGGAATTATTTGAAAATTACCGCCTAGATATTTTTGTAGAAATACAGTACAATGCAGCAATGATTCTCAGCTCTACGCGTCCGCCACCAGGTGCTTCATCCAGTGTCCCAGTGTCTATTTCGTTGTTCCAATATAACGAATTGGTGAAGCGATTTTGTATACAATGCGAATTCGGGTTGATTTATCATGTTTTCTTTAATTTATTTATATGTATAAGTTTTTAATAACAAATAAACGGCCCTGTTTGGACTCGACTTTCGCGTAACCGATACTATTTGGCTGTCGAACTAAAAAAATGTTGTATGAAAGTTGACAAATATAAATACGGTTATTAAAGTTCAATTATAACCTAACTCGGATATGTTTGAACACCTGAGACCGTTTGCTAAATCGCAAGTGAATTCAATTAATAAGAAAATTACGACGGTAACTAGCCACCACAGACTACTTGTCAGTAACGTATAAATTTCTACAATGGAATTTGAAATTCACTTCGACTTGGAATTCAGAACACTGGGCGCTCAATTTACCTATTTTTGTTGTGATTAATTTCCTTTTTTCTCTATATACACTCACATATGCCCAAGAATTTCGCTTTCAATTCAGTCTTCAAGCCTTCTCAAAATATGTCTGATCTTCTTCATCTCTGGCAAACTAAGTCGCATTCTTTCGACTTCTTTTCTTTGGCCTGAACCAGTGACCCAATGTCACCATGCAGACAATGCGAAGTATGTACAGGCAGCTTCACTTTTTGGGGCTGGTAGGCATTCATGTAGCCAGCAGTCTTGGTCTGACATGTCTGGCATATGCAAAATGCCAACTGTCCTCATCCTTATCATTGTTTTTTTGCTAGGGCAAGGACACTACACACACACACACACAGTGCAAACAAGGTGCTGTGCAAACACACAAACATACAAAAGAACAAGGGAGAATAGCATAAGAGGCAAAAGCCAAAGGCAAAAGTGGGCTGATTTTTTTGTCATTTCATACTTTTCGAGGCGTTCCTAAAGACACACTCAGTTTGCTTGGGGAGAGGTGGACATGCAAGCATGATGGAATTTTGCTCTACTTAAATGTTAAACAGCATTAACTTATAATCAAGTTAATAAAGACGCATATTTGGGAAACATGGAATTCAATTTGATGCATAAAAATAGACTATGGTTGTTGATAATTCCCATACTTTGAGGATCTGAATTCGGCACTCTTTATTACAACCCAGTTGATTGACTGGCGCTTATATTTCAGAAAGTTTCTTACTTACTACAATACAACTAACACAATTGAAGACTGTTATGGACAGGGTTTCTCGGCATATGGATAGCAGTATATGGTATTTTAGCCAGCCGTTGTGCATTGGAATTGGGTACACGCTGCGCTTTATTGTTCGGTCTATGAAAAGCTCGTCGGATTGGTCAGGTTTATTCCTCACCCATTAGTACGACACCCAAGGGCGTTGCCAGCTTTCCGAGAAGGTAGAGGCAGCTAATGAAATAACATATGACCCTAGGCTTGAGAGTTTGAAGCGAGTACAAAGGTAGGCGGGCAAACAAACGAAACGTTTAACGAACCGTTCGCGAAAGCTAAGAAACTATTCATATGTTTAGTTGCTGTTACGGTAGTCGGGAAAACGAAACCACTAACTTTATATTGCCGAGAGCGCAAACGAAACGATTGGAATATTGTTCTCCAGGCAGCTGCACTGCCTTGGAACGTTTCGGAATGAAACGTATACTAAGAAATCATTTGCCGGAATGATCGGCTTTTAGTTCTACTTCAGCTGCTGAATTAAAGAAATAAAATAAAAGCAAACGAAAACAAATAAGCTGAGAGAAACAAAGAAGTGGCAACGGAAAAAAACAGCCAAGTGTATACAAATTGAGCAGCAAACGTTTCGAACTATTCGCGCTCGTTGCATATCGTTCCGTTCCCTTTATCAAATCAAGATGAGCGACATTTCGCTTTACGTTTAGTTTGCTCTCACGAACGCAAACCGAACAGAACGCATTTTTTACAGTTACATTTCTCAGGTTTTGTTAGTATTTCGCTCTGTGCAAAGAAAGCAGAAACGATTCAGAAACTTTTCGTTTCGTTTGTTTTGCCCGCTCTGCAAAGTTGCTGTAACGGATGTTCCAAACGCCAATGACCCTTTGCCGAAAAGGTAGTCGATGCGTTCGTCACAGGAAGGACTTCGATTATGTATTGGGTTATGATGATCTGGAGTCATTCGGTTTCCACATCAGAGTAACCATTTCGTGGATACTCAAGAATAAGGAGCCAATTGTATATCCCAATAAAAACGGTGCAATGGAAGTTTTACAACTTTATTAATTAGTGTAAATAATGTTTATTGTCTCGCTTGAGAAATAAACTTAGACTTATTACCAAATGCACAAGCTGTACGAATTGAACCTCAGCGGCAGAGGCTGCTGAAAATTATGGAAAATTACTCAAATCGGAGTTCTTCGTACGACTCTTAGCTCCTCATTCACGCGACAGGACCTTGTTTACAATAATTGTAACAATAACCAGCTAAGAGCTAGTTTCTATGCTATGTCTCAAAGCTTAAGCAATATCATACAAAAGCTTAATCAATATAACAAAAATATCGCATACTCTCGCGCTGAAAACATGATAACAAATATGTAACATATTATAGAGCTGATAAGAATATGCTAGCTGTGCCTGAACTTTTCTTAAATATTTCTTAAATTATATTTTTAACATTAAATAATTAGATCCAAGATGCATTTGATGTAAAATAAAAAACAATCTTCAAATTAATGAAGGAAAACTTAAGTTATAAATGAAAAAAACATTTTTGGGTCAGAATCTGCCCATGATTAATGGCGGCCCCTGACTACGCCCCTTGACGACACCATTTCCATATTAAATTAAGTGCGCTTTCAGAAATAAAACCCAAATCTGAATCAATAACTCAGAAGCAGCTACCATGGGTACTGACAGACATATCGTAACTCTTAATATTGAGTTTAGAAAACACAACAAAACTTCATTTATTGACAATATCATAACTTTTGTGCATATTTCTTTTCTTTCTTAACACGTAAGGCAATTCAGTAAATCAACAGGGAAATTTATAACTTGTAAACTGGTAAAAAATAACATCTGAAAATAGCATTATTTTGTGATATATTAACTCTTCATGGTAATCGAAACTCAACTGTAAATTAACCTATTTAAGGTTAAGGTAATACTCACTCTGGGTTACACAATATGTGTTTGACTTAAAAATTTAATTATAAGTATATAATATATATATATTTATAGACATATGTCAAAAGTTGAGAATCTTGATCGCTTTTGCTTAATTATGCATGATAAGGCAAATTTTGAAAAATATTGAACAAAATTAAAATTTACTAAATACAACTTGAAAATTATACAAAATCATAACGTGCACCGCGAAATGGAAAAAGAAAGTCAAAAATTGAAATGCACATCAATTATTCACAAACTCATCAAAGCGATGGTGATATCAGAAAAGGTATACAAACTGCTACTTCTGGAACACGCGATTATATAACCTCAACGCACAGGGATCCACATGGGCAGATGTGACTTCGCCTATTTGCAAATAAATCTACAGGGTTGCCCATATTCGACGGACCCATTTTTTTTTTTTTAAATCAAAGAAAAAAATAAAAATTTGGCGGTTGGCAATCTTAATCATTTAATTTGTTCCAAGTAGATTTGTTTACATCAATTTTTGAATATGATATCTCTCAAATGGCCGCCTCTGGCGTTGATGGCGTATTGTGCCCTTTTTGCAGCATTTTCCATCGATTTCGCCAACATTTCGGCCGGAATAGCGGCTATTTCTTCACGAATGTTGTCCTTGAGCTCTTCTACGGTCCTTGGCTTGTTAACGTAAACCTTTGACTTCAAATATCCCCACAAGAAGAAGTCAGGCGGCGTCAAATCCGGGCGAACCGGTGGCCAGTCCAAAGCACCAACTTTTCGACATCAAACGGCCCGGAAACAATTTCTTCAGAAAATCGATTGTTATGCGACTTGTGTGCGGTGGAGCGCCGTCTTGTTGAAACCAAGAACTGCCCTCATACGCTTTCGACGAATAATTGGCATCACAAAATTGATCATCATGTCGCGATAACGCTCCTGGTTGATGGTAACAGCATGGCCATTTTCATTTTGGAAGAAAAACGGCCCAATGACCGTTTTCGCACTAACGCCGCACCAAACTGTGACTTTTTCGTCATGAAGAGGCACTTCTTGAATCTCCTCAGGATTTTCAGTGGCGTAAATACGGCAATTTTGCTTATTTACGGTCCCATTCAATTTGAAAATGTGAAATTTTTAAAAGCACGTTGAGTTTTCACAATTGACTTGTTCTGTTGAATGTAAATTTCAACTATTTCAGAGCGCTCGCGTGGCGTGTATTGTTCCATGGTAAAAATCTGCTTGGACTGACGCTTCAAAACGCGGTATGTCATTAAGCGATCTGACATCTATGTCAAAAGTTATGGCGTTGCCAGATGGGTCCGTCGAATATGGACAACCCTGTATATGGGTTGCTAGCAAGGAAGGCGCACCAGTATATTGACTTCTAATTATACAACATTCAAGCGCGGACACGAGGGCATGCAGTGAGAGACCAAAGTTTCCACATTGGCTTCCACACTTTGAAAAATAAGGTTTATAAAATATTTTAGAAATAGTTGATGGCGAGGCTCAAGGTCGTGAATATTTTATAATTAATTGATAAATTTATAAGACCTAGTGTCAAATTGAGTACTAAACAGTAAGAGTGTTGCGGTCGATGCCCCGACAGCAAATACCCTGTTCCAAAGTAATGTGGTTCCTATAGCTTTGAATTCCTTTTATTTTAAAATTTATTTGAATAAATGGGGAGGCGCACTTGATATCTTCGGTGTTTTTGCTCGGATCTTATAGTGGTATACAGATTATCACATTAAAAAAATAAATATGCAACAAAAGAGCTTTAACAGTGTGTGAGGCTGTCCTCGCCAGAAATATAAATTTCAACTTTCGACTTCAATCGCATTCAGTTTGTGCTATCAATATTGATTGTATTCGCTTCTCTGCCTCTCTTTCCAGTTCACTTCAACTGCCATTTTAAACAAGAAAAAAAGACTTTGCGCGCGGTTAATTAAAAAACACAAGCGAAAATCTTTACAACAAAAAGTAGAGAAATAAAGGAGAAACCAGGCCACGCCACAAACAGCAATATTGTGGTCAATTATACAACATCAAGCGACGCCATTAAGCAATCCCTGGCAACAACAACAATTGCGACCAATAATAATAATAATGGTAATGTTGCTGCAATTGAAGCGACAACTGCCGCCTGCAGCAGCAACCAGAACCAGGCGAAAAACATGGACATCGCTCTCGATGCTTCCCCTGCTGCTGCTGCTGCTGCTGGTATTCACCAGCGACAGTCAGGCCGTTGGCTTCACTGGAAATTTGAGTGCACCGCAGCGAGGCAGCGTTAGTCCAGCAACAAGTAACAGCGGACTGGTATTGATCGGCTCCAGCAGCAGCAGCGGCAGCAGCACCGCCAGCTCCGGTTCTGTGGCCTCGTTATCACTTACTTCATCAGCAGGCAGCACAGCCTCTGCCTCATCATCCACTTCCGCCTCGTCCTCCTCCTCCTCATCATCAGCTGGCTCCAGTGGCAACCGCAATGGACGCCTAGCAACAGCCGGCTCATCCAACCAGAACAACAATCCAAATCATGATCAATTACCCGCACAACTTTCATCGCGCATCATTCACACACGCAATGGCGCCATCTCGGGCATAATTGTCCAATTAGATGGACGGCATTTGGATCCGGTTGAGGCGTATCGTGGAATACCCTACGCCTCGCCCCCCGTTGGAAATTTACGTTTCATGCCGCCCGTCTCGGCGGCCATGTGGTCCGGTGTCAAAAAGGCGGACAGGTAAGTCACTGAAAGAGCTTTAACATAGATTTTTAATGGGCTTCTTGGGGGAGGGGAGGGAGGAGGCGTACATGTGTGTGTGTGTGCGGGTGTCGAGTTTATAAAGTTGTTCGCATAAATTTCCCGTAACCGGATGTGTGTTGAGTGTGTTAAGGGTTTATGAGTCTGACAGGGCTTGTGGTTAATCATTTGACGTGTTGACTGACATAGATTAGGTAAATGGGTGCTAAGCCAGTTAAGAGCAAATATAATTGTGGCTCTTTAAGATGAAACTTATGGCTTCCGCCTGAAAGTAGGCAGCACTTTATAGTAGAAAGCAAATTGAATTAGGCAGTTAACTTTAATTCCCAGAGAGTAGGACGGGACTTACACGTTTAAGCAAACTTTATGAAGTTTTCTGAGTAGGCGAGACATACAAATGTGATTCTATACATTTTGTTCAACGAATCAAGTAGAATTTCCTTGACTTTCGAGCCAATTATAAAAATTTTATTTAGTTTAAGTCCCGACTTAGTCAAAGTCAATAAATAATTTGCTAAATAGCTCTTTATTGTTCAGTTTTTATTAAGTACTGAGTATCGACCACAGACTTCAGAGTACTATCTAACCTTAATTAAAAATAAAAATCTCAAAAACAAACAAAAACTATCGATTCTTCTTGGTTCCATTTTTAAAATCCATTCAATTTCGAATTTCCGATTTGATTTTGCTTCTTAATTTTAATCGGTTTTTATTGGGCTTGCGTTTTTAAGCTCAAATTTGCTACCAATCTCCTTCATTCTTTGTAAGTTCTAACTAATTTAGAGTAACAATGCGTAGTCGTTTTCTTGCATGGTATTTTTTGGGACGAGCTTAACTGATTTAACTCCAGATTTAAAAACTTTTATGTTTCGTGTGCTCAAACAAGAAATGGTTGTCGGAAATGGTCCATCACGTATAGATTTTGGTTTATTTGAGCTTGAAGTTGCTTAAAATGGGTTTTTAAAATCTTTTTGGGGGCGTTTTATGAAGAACCTATACTTATGACTGAAAATATCGTGTAGTACCAGTTTTTAGTTTCAAAATAAATTGTTTCAAATAGTTCTACGATTTTTTTAACCAAAGATATACCATTTCGAAGAAATGTGCTAGATGTGACTTTATTTCGTTCTGTCCATACACCCAAAATAAATTGTATTAATATCAATTTGATACGCCAATTGAAAGAGAAACTGATATCACTTGTTTTGTATCCATATAAACCTAGAGGGTATTAAACTGATATATTGGGTATTCATTTGATACCTAAAATACTAATTTGATACGCACACAGAATACCGCTACATCTATAACCTGATATTTCGGTTTTATACTTTTATTCATCCACTTATAAATCTGTAGGCCCGACTGACTGACAGACTGGCACATTATCAACCCACAGCCTAAATTGCTTATCGTAGAGATCTAAGATTTGGCATAGACCTTCGTATAGTTATGCAGGCGCGCACTAAGAAAGAAAATTAGTAAAATTTGTCCGCGAAGTGGGTTAAAACGCCAAAGAAAGAGAGTAAACGACACACACTCACGCGAATGAGGTATGTGTTGAGACAGATGATAGCTGCTATGAGAGTCAACAGTTAGAAAAAAAAAATTAGCAAGAGCAAAGAGGAAGAAGAAGGAGTATAAAGAAATGATAGGCGGGGTGGGGGGGGGGAGGGGGGGGGGGGGGGGGGGGGAGGGGGAGGGGGGTGGGGAGGGGGTGGGGGGAGGGAGCGAGATAGGCGGAAAGATGGAATTTATATTTGGGAGGGGGGGAGGGGGGGAGGGGATGGAAGGGAGGGGGAGGGGGGAGGAGTTACGTGACCGTGAGGTCACTTCTGTTTTGATAGTTAGATCATAATTATTGGTTCAACGAAAGAGGACTTTTGTCAATGTTTTATTCAAAAATATTTTCTATTTAATTTTTGAGAAAGATTTAGATTTATATTTTCCCAATTTTGGGACGCAGTGCTGATGCTGCAGTAAAATTCACAATCTTCAAATATTTACTAGATGGGCGTGGAACGGAAATATCGCTAGACCCGAAATTCACTAAGTGGTTGTGCAGGAGAGGTAACTTTTTAAGCATCCACTTGATATATAATTCCGGATTTTTCGCGCGCCTAAGCAGATTGAGAAAAAAGATCACGTATTTATTATCATTGGGAATTTTCAGTATCAAATCGGCCTTCATCTAAAAAAATATCAAAGTGATATTATAGCGTCCATATATTTAGGTAGAAATAGTTTCACATTGATATTAAAAATTGTTATTATTTCGTATTATTAAATAGCTGCATTTGTCTTTTTTTTTTGTAGAAAATTTGGTTGGGTCCTTTTAAAGATAGGTGATGGAAAAATTTTAACATGTGTAAGGACCAATGCATTTTTATATATGTATTTTTACCAGCAGTGAACTAGAAACTGTCAAGCTGAACTACAAGATATCTTGGACGCGGACAAACTAGCGGCTGGTTCAGCTAGTTAGGAATAGATTTAGAAAAAATTTTTAATGTCTACAAATAATAGTTCGAAGATATGAATTGTGTGAAACGGAGCAGGCCGAAAGTCGCAGATGGAGTGCTACATTAAAAGTTTAATTTTTGTTCCAACCAACATATTGCTAAGATTTAAAGTAATGAACGACCTACTGCACCGTAGACCCTTTTCGCGTCGTCTTGGACAGTTGGCCCAAATAACCAATCTTGCTGGATTTTGAGTCGAATTTAAATCTGAAAATTCCCATTTGTACAACACTTGTCAGAGCTTTATAAAAAAAACATTTTGTTCATTGAGCATATTTTTGTTTTCTTTAGATAAGTTATCCTAAATACAAATTGTTCTGCAACCTCAAACAAAAGGTGGTAGAAGCATATGGTTTTTTACGTACGAGGCCTATTTAACGTCGTTTGAGTCAATAATAACAAACAAATTTAAGTTAATATTGATGTCAACTATTTTTGTTTACATTCAGGTGAAATGTCTGGTCTCCAAGCGCCCACTCAACTCCATGTGGCTAAGCGAAAAATATGCAAAACAAATTTTAAGCTCTGAAAGAAAAACATAAAGTTATCCTTGGTTTTGTACATAGTTTTAATACATGGTGCAGACATTATAGGTAGCACTTCCCATTGGCATGTCCGATGAAACCCTTGAAGCGAGGAAAAAAGAATTCGAAATTTATGTCAAAATCATACTCGAAAAGACAGAAGTAATCAAATGGAAGATGTCATGAATGGGTTACTTATATCATCAGATCCGCTCATAATATCTTCGTCGAAAACACCAAATATTTCCAGTTAAGTTGTAAAGTTTGAAAGTCGTAGCTGGGTTGCTCGCTAATTTCCAAAATACCTTTAAATGATTCAGACACATCAGATTGTGATTAATTACTAAATTGTTAGCACATGTAAATGATTTTTTGGTTCCTTTACTTAAATAAATAACTTAGAAATTTAAAATGTTAGCAACTCAATAATGTAAATTATTGCTGGTTGTATGAGAGCTATGATATATGGTTGACCTAGAAAATTTAAACTTAGAGAATATGTAATGAATGCGTCATAAACCTTAAGATTAATTTTTATTAAAATAAATTAATGGATTTCAATATTGAGCTCGAACTTCTATATTTACAAGCAGCTAAGCGTACATATGTATGCAAATAATAAATGTAACTCTATAGACAGGACATATACAACTCCGGAATGCTGCTGTGACTGCTTTACAACTTTGCAAGATGACGCTCAATGAGAGAGGTTCAATATTAAAACAGCTTTAAAAGAGGCGTTACTCGCGTAATGTTGCTTACAGCGAAGTCACAGTCTTTACCCCTTCCCAGAGACCCTGATTGAAAAACCATTGCAAACGCTGCTAGATTTGTTAGCGAACTGCTCTATCATTAGCCAATTACAGTGATGAATTTTCATATTGAAAGGGATATTTTAGACATGTATGAATAAAACTATAATTTTAAAGACAAACGAAAAGCCCCTAAAGGTCAATCTTGTTCTAGGGCAACTGCTAGTAAAAAAATTCCGATAAACCGCTTACCATGGCTTCGTTGGTAAAACTGAAAAGGCAATTTGGTCTATTTTTGTCTCTAGTTTATAGCCTAGAGGGACTCAATAATGAGTGCTGTCAAATGTGGTAGCCACTATGGCGGTTTTTTGATGCATGTTACCATCTATTAAGGACACACTTGAAGCTTGGCTTGGCCCCGTTGGAAGAGCTGTACAGCTAATTTTACATTTTTACAAGGACGCACTTTAGTGGTCAGTAGCTCAATATATTTAAAATCTTTAAAAATTCTATCGAGTGGTATTTCATTAATTCCATTCCATTAATTCCGTATGTCCTTTGGAGGCGGAAATTTAGTATAACAATTGTGGTGACCCGCTTCATGTTTGGTGAATTTTCCAAAATTTTTGCGATACCGGTTAAAATTAACTGTTTTTTCGGTTGGATACCCTGTTTGAAATATGTGGCATTCTTTTGAAAATTTTAGTAAAAAACCCATAAAAAAATCAGCCTTTTGCCATTAAATCAATTCAACTTTTGTTAGTTTTGCAAGTAAAATCAGTTTTTCAGATCCATTTCAAATCATTGTTGTCACCAGCAATCTCTTCTTCTTTGGCGGAATTTAAGAGGGCAGCATTTGAGCAACTTCTTATCCTCAAGTGGTCAAAAGTATTGTAAAACCCATTATCAAATGTAAATGTTTATTCAAAAACCACACCCCAACCACCGTTTTTGTTTTTAAAAGCTCAACTGCCATAAAAATCCTGCTAATGATCCATTGTGCTCTCCGAAAGTAAACGCCTGTCCGCCTACAATCAACAACAACAACAACAATAACAACTTTATTACGCTGACATGATGAAAAATCGGTGGAACATTACTCAAGCAGTTTATTGGCTGGACTCCTGCTGTCAACAAGGGCTGGCCGCACAAATAAAGCTTCTCGCTCAGGTCCTAAAGTGAAGATGACGAGGCAGAATCTGGCGGCAGTCATGACAATTGAGGTGTCCACGAAATGCCAGCCCGAGTCTGGGTATCATCAAACGGCAACGCCAGGTGCCTTAGCATTGTCATCCATCCGCATGGAACGCTAAACTTGAAAAATTATATTTTATTTGCTTTTCCCTGATTTCGGTGGCCTTTTTCCATTAGGCACCCTTTTTTTAGGGGGTGACCGGGGAATGCCGCTGGCATCTTTTTGTGAATAATGATTTGCCACTTGGGAGCGTTTGTAAATTAGATGCTGCCGCTTGTAGTGGTTGTTGTTGTCGTTGTTGTTGCTGCTGTTGCGACAGCGTAAATATTTAATTTGTGAAATATTTCAAGCAGAAACTCGCCCACATTTTGCCTTTGCTGACCTTTGGCTTTATTTTCCCTTATCATTTTTGGACGTTGTGTTTTTTTTTTTTTATTATTTTTCCATTTTGGCTTTTGGACTGCGGCACACTCCACAATAATGAGCAAGTTAATTGAGGTGACAATTGTGGGCCCCGAAGTGGGCCCCTTGAGTAATGGGATTTTGATCATTTTATATAACTGAAATGGGAACCCATCTCAGCTCAAGTAAGTAAAAGTGATTTAACGCATTTAAATTGACGTACCAAAAGTTGGTTGGGTTAAAGTTTTGCTAAGACTTTGAGGCATTTTATTAAATTAGTTCGACAAGGGTAGGATTTGATTACAGCTGGGACTCTTGGTCCAGCTGAGAAGCAAAAAGTTTGGATTTTATTTTTTTTTTAAGATTCTAGCTGAGTGAAGACGCAGTGCGTGAAGCAGCCCTCAGAATGACCCGGTCAACTGGGGTTTTGCGACAACAGACACGAGCAGAACTTCAGGTCTTGAATTATCATTCAACTCCACAATATTTTCTAGCTAATGATACTTTTTTGTTTTTCAACCGATCAAGTTCAAACTTATTTTCAAAGATCTGTATCAAAATTGTACAATAACTGCATACCACTCAGACGGAAAATTCACTTCTCCCCTCTCTGGGACATATAGGTTCTTTTTTGAGGCTGCAAAATTTAAGAGTTCAAAGAGTTAAGTAGGTTCTCGAGTAGTCATAATTTTGTGTAGAAAAACAAGAATTGTAAGGTGAACTCACGATTTTAAGGTCATACCACACTCGCCCTCAGTCCAGGTACCTGGGCATAACACTGGACAGGAGACTTACTTGGTCTGACCACATTAAACAATCTGTGGCTGTCACTTATGCGAAGGCTAACAAATGGGACTGACTGCTTAGACCGAGATCTGGGCTCTCATTACGCGCAAAGATTTTAATACACAAGTCAATAATCATACCGACCTGGACCTGGGGTATCTGCCTCTGGGATACTGCCTGTGACACCTCCATTAAAAAGGTCGAGACCAAGGTATACTAAACAAGGTAGGCTCAATACAAAGTCTACTAAGCTACTAAGTAAAACACAAAAAAATCGTCCGCGAAGATGCTTCGCTTACAACAGTTGCTTACTGACTGAAATTTAACAAGTTATCAAGAGAGCGAGAGAGTGAGTAGGACTACCTTGTTTAGTATACCTTGATCGAGACTATGCAGAACAAAATCTTGCGCAGAATGCTCGGTGCAACCCGGTATGTGCGCAACTCCACCATCTACAAAGACCTCGGCATTCTTCCAGTCTGCTCCCAGATCAACTGCCACACCAGCAGATACAATGACCGCTTAGTGGCCCACACAAACCGTCTCGCCAATGATCTGGCAACAAAGAGGATACGAAGACGACTCAAAAGACGACATCCCTCCGACCTTTGGATCCACGGAAGGCGACCAACAGGCCGTCTCCTTGGTTCACCCTAACTGGCTCTCATTCTACTTGTAATGCTACTTTTCCAGCCAACTGGCAACCTGTTTTTATTCCTGTTCCTGTAACCTTAAAAATTTGTAAGCGGATTGAGTTTCGTGCATCCTTATTGTCCTTATATATAAAAAAAAAAATTTTAAGTTGTGCTTGCATCACAACTACCAAAAATTTCGACTCCATAGAACTCTTTTGGAATTAGGCATGTTTTTGCAACAGTCAATTTGAGGTTTCGTGGCAACGGATACACCATAAGAATATATGTAAAGGATTGAAAACTGGACTTGCAGGTGGAATATTTTTAAACGAATATGTCGAATGAAATGCTTCTTATACTTTAAGGCAGATCAAGTTTATTTTCAATTTTTGACCCCGTAATTTGGAAAACAGCATATCTTCCACAGTTTTGTGGAGATAGTTAGTAATCTATACTTATAAATCTGTAGGCCCGACTGACTGACAGACCCACAGCCAAAACTGCTTATCCTACAATGGAACTGTGGCGAGGGATCGCACTCACACATATTAGATATGTGTGTATTACAAATGTGCCATGGCTCTCTGAGACAGATGACAGCTGCTATATGTGTTAGAATTTGTGTATAGAGCAGTGTCCGGCAAAACACACATGCTTATTTTGCCTTTGCATGTGCGCGTTCAGACACGCGAGAGCGCTCTCAGTTAGCACATGTTTGTTATTGCAAAAGAGAGCAGTGTAAGCTCGTATGGTGTCAAGGATAGACGTCACAGCTTGTATACACAGAAAATTGAACGGTGCCGGACACTGGTATAGAGCGGTAGAATATGGAAAGGAGGGTGGGGAAAGAGTGTGGGGAGGGTGCTGCTTCGAATAGCACATTCCTTATATAATATCGCTAGACCCGAAATTCTCGTTGTGATCGTGCGGGATAGGTATGTTTTCAGGATCCACTTTACTTGCAGGGACATATCAATCCGGAATTTGGATAACAATTTCCGTTTTCGGTGATGTAAGCACAATAAACAAAGAGAGCGAACTAGTAAGAGTAAGTGCAGCTAACCAAAATCTTTACCCTCCTCATCTTTTCTTATACAAATGTGATACTACACTGAACGCTAACTAGTTTAGCCTATCTAAAAATGTTCTCTAAAATAGCTTATAAGCTAGTTTTTCTAGTAAAATTATTTTCTATTTTTGAGGTTTAGTTTCCAATGACCCCTTACCAAATATTGTTTACCACTTTTCTGACCTTACGGTCCTTAGTGAGTCCTTGGGTTTTTTTTTTTATGATACCATTTCCTTAAGAAATCCTGGAGGATCTTTGACGTTTTGGCAAATGCCAATAGTTGTTTGGGGGAACTCTTGTCGCCTCTTCCAGAGAGGTGAAACTTGGGGGAGTGCAGATGTTTAAGTCTTGTTGTGGCGATTGCTGGGCAGCTGCAGATGAGAAGTTCTAGAGTTTCTGCTACTCCGGGTTCCTTACATTTCCTGCAGGTGTCTGCTGTCATATTACCTTTGAGCGGCTGCTAGGCAATGACCAGTTAATATGCCTATAAGCAGTCTGCAGTCTCTTCTTTGGAGCTGTAGCGTATAGTGTGTGAGTTTTTTGTCTTTTATCTTGAACAGCCGGCCGTGTTCTTCCACTTTTCTTTTGATTCTTTTTCCGCTATCTCTTCTCTCCTGCTTTATAGCGTCTGTAGGGAGATAGGTATGTTAAGTGTTGCTTCTTGGCTTGGCTGAGGGAATCTATTGCTTCTCTGCTTGCCAGAACATTTTTGGATTTGATGGCGTGACTGTCTACGTATATGTTGATTTGATCGTTTGGTGCGCGTAATTCTGCCAATTCAGCTGCTTTCCTTATAGCTCGAAGATCTTACTTTTTTTAACCTCTTTGTTTCCCACGTAACCCCCACCCCTACATCTAAGTCTTCTAAACCTGGAATATTGTGCAGTGGTTTGACAGTTTGTAGGAGAGTCTCAATTCTGGTTCCTTACTACACGGCGGCTCCGACTCCTGAGGCCATCTTTGAGCCGTCCGTGAAAAGGTGCATTGCTTCCTGAGCCAGTCGTTTACGCCAGTCTCCGTGAGGCGTGCTTGGATGTTCAGGGGGTTGACACCTAGGATGTGTTCCAGTGCTTTTGTTGGAGTACACCGCAGCGTCCCCGTTATGCAGACCAGTGCCTGCCGCTGGGCCTTTTCCATCAGCTTTAGATATGTGTATATATACTATACCCGCCGACCCAACAGGAAGTCTGTTTAGCCATACAAAGGCTAAAGAACAATAAATCAACAGGCGCTGATGAGCTGCCCGCTGAATTGTTCAAGGCTGGAGGAGAAGAATTGGTAAGGTGCATGCACAAACTTCTTTGCCGTATATGGGTTGACGAAAGCGTGCCCGACGATTGGAATCTAAATGACCCTGCAGTTTGCGCCAACTTCCGCGGGATCAGTCTCCTTCCCATTGCATATAAGGTTCGTCGCGCATTATTTGTGAACGTCTAAAGCCGCTGATAAGGTCCAATCAGTGTGGCTTTAGACCTGGTAAATCCACCACAGAACAGATATTCACACTACAACAAATCCTGGAGAAGACCTACGAGAGAGGCATCAACACACACCATATTTTGTTGATTATAAATCAGCCTTCGACACGCCGATAGGGTCAAGGTTTTTCAAAGCCTTGTCTACCCTTGGTATACCAGCAAAGTACGTTCGTCTTTGCATGATGACGTTGAGAAGTACACAAAGCTCCGTCAAAATAGGAAAGATCCTCTCCGCACCATTTGATACCAAGAGAGGTTTTAGGCAGGGCGATACCTTATCGTGTGACTTCTTCAATCTACTGAACGGGCCTTTATTTATAAAGATCTAATGCTACTCGCTTATGCCGATGATATCGACATCATCGGCAAAAATGAACGGGCGGGAAGCAGGGCGTTTTCAGAGATTGAGAGGCAGTCGGAACTGATGGGTTTAGCGGTAAATGAGGACAAGACGAAATACTTTGTATCCGCGGACAAAAAGTCCTTGCGTCTTGGACAATCTGTTACAATGGGAGAATACAACGTGCTAAGTAGGGAGCTCAAGAGCAGAGACCTCAAGCGAAGAACAAAATTAGCCCTATACAAGTCGCTTATCATCCCAGTCCTGCAATACGGCGCAGAAGCATGGACAATGACAGCAGCGGATGAAGCGGCGATTGGCGTGTTTGAACGAAAGATATTTCGGAGGCTTTATGGACCTTTAAAAGTTGGCGATGATTTCCGCATTCGAAATAATGACGAACTGTATGAGCTCTATGGGGACACCTGTCTGATCAAGCGCATAAAGCAACAGCGGCTGCGCTGGTTAGGACATGTCACCAGGATGGACAAAGAAGCTCCAGTAAGGAAATTTTATTATTAGAAGGCGGCTTACTACGGAGGAAGAGGCAGGCAGGGGTGGCTACTAGGGAGTGTAGCGCTGTTTCCACCGATTTTCCTTTCGTGTAGGCGTGCTGGTTAACCTCCCAGGTCAGGTTCATGCCTTCTCTTATATAAAGGTCCAGTAGTTTTTCCTTTGTTTTGATCAGGAATGATGTGAGGCTAATGGGTCTGTAGTCTTTTGGTTGCACGTGACTGCATTTCCCTGTTTTGGGCAGGAATACAACGCGTGCTGTCCACCAGGCCACAGGTATATAGCTCCACCTCAAGCATACTATAAAAATGGATTGTAGCCATGGGACGATTTCGCATTTGATCGTTTTTAGCATGGCTGGGAATATTCCATCTAGCCCTGGGGATTTGTAACTCGCAAACGAGTCGATCGCCCATCGGATCTTTTCTGGAGTAATGATATTATCTGGGATGTTGACTTGTTGCGTGTGTAGGTCTTGAGGCGTATGTGTCTCAGTGACTACAGTGCAGCCTGGAAAGTGCGCATCAAGTAGAGCGCATGTCGCTTCCCTGCTGCTTTCCGTCCAGTGTCTGTCATTCGTTTTTAACTGACTCTGCATGGGTGACTGCTTTGAAAGCAGTTTCCTTGTTCTAGCTGTTTCGGAGACCTTCTCTATGCTGGAGCAGAAAATTCTCCATGAGTTTTGTTTTGCCTTCCGTACTTCTTTTTTGAAGACGCGAAGCTTCGTTAGATCGTGTAGCTCCTCCCCAGACCTTATTTGCTCATCCGCTTCTTTGGCGAGTTTTGATAGCATTCTAGGCACGTCATTTCTCTGCTCTTTAGCACTGGGTTCCAGGGGCGTCTGGTTTTTTGCTGTGAATTTGCATGAGGGTTTTTGTATGTTCGGTTGATAAGGAGTTTCTATCGAGGACTTCTCCATTCTGAAGCCTTAGGTACTGTTCCCTAAGATCAGAGTTAGGTCTAGGACATGGGCCGATGTTGATCCCACATATGTGGGCACATCTCCAACGTTTTCTATTTTAAGGTTAGTTTGTAGGATAAAGCTTAAGAGTGACTCACCTCTATCGTTGATGTCTGGGCTTCCCCACACGGTGTCCGTTCCGTTTCATTAATATAAATCTTTCTGAAAGTAAAAATAAAAATCTTTAGTCTTTAAATGTAACTAAATTCCAATTAAAAAGCTTCAACGTTTTGAAAAAACCAACAGAATATTTTTAGCACATGTTGCTGGAACCGCCATTTTCCGCTCTTGCCCACTTATCGCTTATCATTTTCCGCAAACAAACAAATCTCCAAATTTGGTTTGGCCAAAAAGCAAAATAAACAATTTGTAGTTTTTGACCCTGACCAGAGGCATGCCCAGCATGTAAATCACGCGAGCAAAAAGTAAACAAGGTTAGCCAAAATTCAAAACAACCTTCCTGCCACACACAGACACACACACAAATGCCGGGAGACTTGCAATTTGGAATTTACAAACAAAACATAAAGAAGCCAAAAGCTACTTGAATAGTGTGTGTGTGTGTGTGTGTGTACCAGGGATAATCTGCATGCAGACAGCGAGAGCTGGTCACCACAGGTAACAGATACAGAGGCACGCACCGTTTTGCGTTTTGCGGTAAATAAATGGTAGTCAGGACACCAACCAACAAGGGTGGGAAATCACCTCAAAGCACTTGCCGCGTTTGGCTTAAATACATCAAACAAAAACATAATCTCAGCCAAGCAGAAAAATACACGCATTCACTCGAAGTAATGGTTAGGGGGACGCGGTGGGCATAAAATTATATGCGACATTGCGGCCACGTCAAGTAAAATAGATTAATTTTACCTTGCGGCCATCGGGAGCAGAAGGCGGTTGTTGTCATCCTCTCGACCTGCACACAAATTAGATTGGCTGACGCCGCCAACCACCAGCAATCCCCGCCCTCGCATAAAGCTTTCTTGCGCAGTCAAATTAAATAAAATCCAATTTAAAATGAATTTTCGCAATTTCATTTAAAAAGGCGCAGGCAGAAAGTGTGTGTACCTTCACCATGTCAGGTGGCTGAGCGAAGCCACAGCAATTTATGCAGCAGCAACAGAAGGACACACAGCTGCACAGTGGTCCACTAATGTGATGCAGTTTGTTGGGCTTACTGAAGTATTATTAATCGATGGAGGCGTCGAGCTTAATGAATTCTGCCCACTCTCTTGTCTAATCGATGGTGTTGAGCAATTTGAAGGTGAAATTTAAATTTAATTACGCCAGATTGGGCTCGTTTAACCACTGTGTGCAGGTTACGGATTGAGGGTTGTCTGTGCCAAACCCTTACGCTTTGCGGTTAGCTATGACGAATAGAGGTGACAGCGTGAAGAAAAGAATGGCCTATTTTTATCTAATCCAAAATGTTTGTTAACGAGCAAATGAAAAACATGCGAGTTTTAGCAACAGCGCTACAAGCGGGCAGCTCTTTACACAGTTTTCTGTAGGTGCAAACTTCAAACTTCTGCCTTAGACCCAACACAGGGGTGTAGTGGGTTTTCAATAAAGGGGGTTCCATACACTTCTCCCCTGTGCTTAACCCCCAACCACTGAGCTAAAACCTTCCCCAACAGTGGCGTAGATAGGGGGCGAGGGGGGAGTAAGGTGATCAATACCCCCCAATTAAGTTCCAAATCGGAATTATAGGGGTAAAAAGATAATCAGACTAAAAAAAAACTAAAAAACTTGTATTAATTTTTATAAGAAATAATTAAGAAAAGAATATAACTTGTTAATAGTCTAGTATTTCTGACTTCTTTCAGAATATTATAAAAAAAAGGTGTCAGTATCGGTAACACACCAGAGGCTTTGATGTGAAACATGATGCTAAGTTCTAAGAGCTGCTTAGGGGCTGTTTAAGAACTGTCACTGTCCAGTCACTGTCCAGTCACTGTTTAGTCACTGTCAAGATACTGTTTAGTCACTTTCAACTCACTGTTTAGTCACTATCAAGTCACTGTTTGGTGACTGTCAAGTCACTGTTTAATGACTGTCAAGACACTGTTTAGTCACTGTCGAGTCACTGTCAAGTCACAGTTAAGTCACTGTCAAGTCACAGTTTAGTGACTGTCAAGACACTGTTTAGTCACTGTCAAGTCACAGTTTAGTCACTGTTTAGTAACTGTCAAGTCACTGTTAAGTCACTGTCGAGTCACTGTTTAGTCACTCTCAAGTCACTGTTAAGTCACTGTCAAGCCACTGTTTAGTCATTGTCAAGATACTGCTTAGTCACTTTCAAGTCACTGTTTAGTTACTATCAAGTCACTGTTTAGGCACTATAAAGTCATTGTGAAGTCACTGTTTAGTTACTGTCAAGACACTGTTTAGTCACTGTCAAGTCACTGTTTAGTCACTGTTTAGTAACTGTCAAGACACTGTTTAGTCACTATCAAGTCACTGTTTAGTCCCTGTCAAGTCACTGTTTAGTCACTGTCAAGTCACTGTCGAGTCACTGTTTAGTCAGTGTTTAGTCACTGTCAAGTCACTGTTTAGTCACTGTCAAGTCACTGTTTAGTCACTGTCAAGTCACTGTTTAGTCACTGTTTAGTCACTGTCAAGTCACTGTTTAGTCACTGTTTAGTCACTGTTTAGTCACTGTTTAGTCACTGTCAAGTCACTGTTTAGTCACTATCAAGTCACTGTTTAGTCACTGTTAAGTCACTGTCAGTTAGTCACAGAGCACTGTTAGACACTGTTTAGTCACTGTCAAGTCACAGTTTAGTCACTGTTTGATAGTACCTGTTTAGTCTCAAGTCACTGTTTTAGTTACTGTTAGTCACTCTCTCTCTTCCCCACTTTCAGTTCTCGCCTACTCACGGACTTCAGCGTCACGTGACGCTGAAAGCAAATTTTACCTCTATTTTAATCTTCCGTACCGAAATGAAAGATGTTTCCCATCAAAAAATCCGACGTTTGTCAATGTGAACAATTTTCATGCAAAAAAATCGCAGGTTCATAAAAAAATTTTTTATACTTACCTCCAACTGAAATGGTTATTGACTGATCGGGTTGCGGACAGATATTTTTATTCTTACACCCCAGCCAGCATTTCAGGAAATTTTTGATCATATTCGAGTCTTTTTCGACTCCTCTTACTGATTAAAATAATCACAAGTGCGCTCGTTTTCCGATCCGAAATGACTCTTCCGTCGGGAGAAAATGGTACCCTAGCCGAGACTCCTCTGAAAGAGTCGTTTGTGACTCTTCCGAAAGAGTCTTTTATGACTCTTCTAAAAGGAGTCATTTATGACTCGCCCTTCCGAATCATTTTCGAGTCGTAATACCTATCAGTTACGAATCGAGACCAAAAACAATCATTATTCAATCACCCGCGTGATCAATTTTCGATTGCTTTACGTTTTCTGAATGAATCACATTTTAAGCATATGTACGATTCATTTTCGAGTCTTCTTTTAATCACCAATCTCTTTTTAATCAGCAAGGCGACTCGAAAAAGACTCCTCAAAGTGATTTTTGTAAAATCGATCTTCCAAATGCTGGTTGGTTACGACCAATCCCGCCTTTTAACATTATGTGCAAAGATCAACCTAAAATTTTAAATTTTAAAGACACAGACATAAAAAAAACTATAGCTGACTGCCCCAACCTTATTGCATGATAATTCTTTATAGTTCGCGGTCCATCGATGGAATTCTTTGAGCAAATGGGGACATATACTGACTCCCCCACAATTATTTGGCCTGAAAATTTTTAATAGTTCGCGGTCCAAGTCCAAAATTTTTTTTATTTTTTAAAATTTTGGGAGAAAAGGAGGTTATAAAAGTTGAACCGAACCGTAAACCGAACCGGTGTTTTTATAAAAATGCTGAACCGAACCAAAAAGCGAAAAATAAAATGGTTCGGTTCGGTTCATTTCAACTAGACATTGAGTTACCAATCGATTAACCATACTGAGACAAATCGCAGCGCATTATTTGGTAGAAAGCAAATGCGTGCCCAACTGATCACGAAAAATATGGTAAAGATATATTTCGGACCAATCAAACTCTGTAAAACAAATTCAAGTAAATAATTTCCTATATTTCCAATATTTTTCGTAACGTCTTAAAATGGTTTCCTATTGGGCTACTGGCACTGCAGGCTGCATAGATGTACTGCTAGGCCTATCATTTTACCTGACCCAAGAAGAAGACAAATGCACCCCGGCTCCCCCCTTGGGCTCTTTGATTTTCATTGCTGCCATTCTGATGCTGGCCGCCAGAGTAGAAATTTATCCAGAGCGGTATATGCACTTGACGTATACGGTTCAGTTTTTGGTGGAGACTGTGGGAACGCTGGCCGTGCTGGAGATTTCCTTCCTAATGGTGTGGTGCCAACTGGAGCGTTTGATCTACTTTATATTGCAGTTCATTCTACGAGCTGAAATGTATTCGAACTTTGAGTTAGTGATTTTACTTGGGCTAACAACCACCGCTGTGGCCTGCCTGATGTTCCTTTTGATAACAGATTCTTACCGAGGACAGAGAGAATAGTGCAACTGAATCCGGAAGTGCTTGCTCTAATGGTTAATGAAAATGAAAAAAGGAATCGAAGACGGGAGCGCATTCTTGGCCGCAGACGATAAATCGAAATTTAATGTTTGTAAGAGAAAATTCAATATTTTTGGAACTTTTGGGAATGGAAATTAAAAATCTGTCAAAATTTGATTAATTAGTCAAATTGTTTAATTTTCATCATTTTCTTGCTTTTCTAGAGTATTTAGATCTCGCCTTGTTCATAGTTTCATTTAATTTGTATCATTTTGTTTTCATTTCTATTTTCCCCCCATTTTGTCCCTATAACTATAACATACTCAGTATCCCCAAAGTTTGTTATATACAATATCACTTAAATATTGCCCATCATAATTGTTTGTTTTCTTTATAACACGTCCGATCGATCCGTATAGTCCAATCTTAACCACTCCTTTGCCAAATAATCTTAATTACTAAATATCTCTAGAAGGTACGAACCATCTATCAAATTGGAACAGGCCAAGTCTTGATTTTGTTACCTCTACCAGGAACCAAACGTGCTATAAGAAGAAGGAAAAATCTAGCTAAATCTCATATAATGTTAATATACAAGAAGATCTAAATCGTTAATGAAAACATAACGGATAATTCTTTGAACCCGATAAGTAAAGACGAGTTGGAAATATAAGGAGTAATTTCCATCATAAAGTAAAACATCGTTTGTTAATTGCATTGAAGCGTTTGATGGCGAAAAGCGTTTACCTAAAGAAAAATATTGAAATATTTATCAGAAAAATCAACTTAAGCAACTCCAGCCACACAAGTGTCAGTAGAACGAGCATTTCCCACACAGAAACTTGATTTATCAGAC
This sequence comes from Lordiphosa stackelbergi, assembly GCA_018904235.1. Taxonomy (NCBI): domain Eukaryota; kingdom Metazoa; phylum Arthropoda; class Insecta; order Diptera; family Drosophilidae; genus Lordiphosa; species Lordiphosa stackelbergi. The sequence continues at coordinate 48,425 of JAEIFU010002018.1, forward strand.
TTAAGAGGCAATATCGATGAAACTTTACTATAAGATATATTATTACTAAATCTTAACTAAAACTCCATCATATTGAACTAAATTTTAGTTCTTGAAATGCTGTTTTGAAATGCAATCAATCGAATGGAATCATCTTTAATAACACAGTCTTAAAGATATCGTTATGTTATCAAAGCAAATTTTGAGTTTAATAAAAATGAAATGTTTATTATATTATAACTACAATTAAAAACCTAAACCGAAATACTCTGACTAAATGCCTCAAAAATACACTTCTTTAGTTTGTTAAATGAATACAGCGCAAACCGAACCGAACCGAACCCGCGGTTCAGTAAGCCCCAAAAACCATGTAATGAACCGAACCGGCGGTTCAAAAACTTTGTGAACCACTGAATCGAACCAGTCATTATTTCCGAGCGGTTGCATCCCTGGTTTAAAGGCCTGTTCAAGTTTTCACTTTCGACACAAATGGTCGAATTCGAATTGGTTAAATGTGCTGTTGTATCAAATTGATTGGGTTAATCAGATAACAACGTTTTAATTTGAATCCGTCGAGTGAAGAAGAGTAATTAGAAACTAAAGGATAGATACGGATTTCCTTGGATGTTGAAAAGAAAAGAGAACATGTAAAAAATTCGAATTCAGTTCAGTGAAGACCGGAACATGGCAGCTAGACTTTTCCCAAACACTTTAAATAAAATTCTAAAAACCCAAAAATAGTTGAAAATGTTGACTTTATCAGCTCCCATTGCTAAAAGCAATCTACTTCACTGCTCCCCACCCATGGCAACGCCATTGACACAGCAGCTGTTCCTATTGGTGACACTTGGGGTGTTGGATTGCATATCGATAGAAAATCTAGCTTTTTAGCAGAAAATAGCTATAAGCTGTGACAATAGCTAGATCAGTATTGACAGTGATTTGCTCATCCTCATCCGTCACGGAAAAAAATTAGTTATCTCTTAAGCTTGGTACGGAGATACTTGCGAAAAGTGTGCGAAATCTCTGCATATTATTTCGTCGATAGCAAGTGCGAAATAAGGCGCTCATCTCTAGTTGCTTTGTTTTCAAATTTAACTTGGCGGGAAAATTTAAACTAATTAACAGCGAATAGTTATGGTAGCTTTTAATGATGCAATATATGCTACAATAGCTTTATGTGATTTGTAAGAAACGGTAGTGAAGGCTTCTAGGTGTTCAGGGCCCTTACTTGCAGTAAAAGATCCAAGTGGAGCCAGATGTAAAACGTAAATAAATCGCAAATAAATAAATCGTTTGTTGGTTCATCGTGACCTTTAATTGTAATCATTCAATAATTTGCTCCAATAGGCAATTGGTGCTCCTTGGACACGACTAGGAAAGGGCAGAATCGATTGTTTTGGACATGGCATCTCGATGTTATGTATTTATAATGCAACGGCATAGATTAGAAGATGTTGAAACGACTTGCGGCGGAAGTCCCCAGTCTGACCATTGAAAAGTTCTGCGGCTCATCCGTTCGACATACGGAATCGCCGTCGTCCACAATTGAATCCTTTTGTACTGGGCCAAGATCCTCATCATCAGCCCTCTCGAATGGGGAGCTAATGTTCTTGAAAAGAGAATCAGCACTTATTTGTTCATATGCATGGCATACGCACACATTCCTTGTGCCGACAAGTTGGTCAAAAACGACATGAGTGGAGCTAACTGCCACTTCACATCGCTGCCTCCTTGAGTTGCGATGGATACTTCCACCACCACCGCTTTCACTCTTACACACACTTTCACTTAGGACGCCGCCAGCGAACGGTGGCGCTGTCCGTTAACGAAGCTCAAGCCGCGTTGCAATGATCTCTCCAGCAAAAACAATCAATTGTGAATAGCATAATTAAACTCAAAAAATATTTTAATTTTCATATATTTTTGTCAACCCGCTATCATAATGCTTTTCATGGATGAGCTAGGGCCACCTTCTCCTCAATGAAAAGTTGTTCAGCCTATTTAATGTTTTTGAATAGTTGTCCTGATCATTTTAAAACAACGCGCCAAAACACTTGTATGTACAAATATGGTGCCTACCGCCATGAGTACGAAAAATATGTTTTACATATATTTCACACCTACGAAATCATCTCTCATCGCGTGACTATCGGGTGACTATCGCGTGACACATTGACGTCGGGTGGCAACGCTCTGTTATCGATATGAAAATTTCGCGCGTGAACTCCCATACCGAACTCACGAAACAGCAATATGGACTTTTTCATTTCGCGGGCATTTCGCGGGTATCTCCATACCAAGCTTTATGGGGAAATTAATAGAAAGAATGAGGTCATTTAGCTCATCCAGCGAGTGATCTCAAGAATGCATCAGTGGAACAAGTATTAGATGAGCGTATAACAAAACAACAAATATTTTGAATGATAGCGGCGTTTCTCCTTGGATGAGACTGGTACGGAGTATATTATGGTCGGGCTTGACCGACTTTCTTACTTGTTTTTACTTATTTCGTGTAGTTTTTGCGGATTTTGTGTCGACAATTTGGAGTTCGACAACAATGGAATTAGTTACGATGGACAGGTATAAGGCACATTTCTGATCTGCTGATAGCATTTTATAAGCTGCTTTAGCCTGTTGGAGGTGAACAACCAATTCAGCTGTGGAACTTGTTAAATCTGTATCTGCATGTTTCCATTACAAATGCTGAACGATGAAGTCTTAGCTGAATTAATCTTGAGGCCGGCCAAATTGGCAAAATCATACAACAAACCTTCTCAACGAACAATTCATATATCGTTAAATCAAAATTAAATATTAACATTTACTTATCTGAAAACACTCAGACCTATTTGGTATTTGCCTTCTAGCAACAAACTCAACAAATTCGATAATAGTTTGCCAAAGAGAAACTTCAACTTGCAAATTTAGCCAACTGGCTTGCATAGGAATTTGGCTGTTAATAATTTAGACGAAACAAACTAATTTTGTTTAACTTTCAACATTTTCTACAAATTAGTTTGCGTATGTGAACTATGTTGCGATGGGATTCCCCTGTAGCGAGTTCGATTTCCAAAGTAGGCAAAGTGGAAAAGAAAAATGTTAAATGTTCTTATTTCAAAAGCTTTCAGCGAACTAATAACTAAATATTGAACGAAACAAAAAGTATATTTAAAAAAAATCTGCTAAACGTTTTTGACTTTGCTTGTGGCATAAAAAATTTTATATTGTGACAACATGACTTGAGTTTTTAAAAAATGTTAATGTGAACCTCAAAAAAACTAAACGCTAAGATAATATATTTAAAATTAGAATCAGTCGCCTAGTTATACCAGCTCACGAGCTCACCACAATTCATGAGTTTTAAATTGGAATTAACTTTTTTTTTTAATGATGGCAGAAGCTTTCTTCATTTACCTCTCAAGTGCACGCACTTTACGCAGGGCCCTGCCTCCTTCCTATTCATTAATGCGCTTTTTTATTAGGAAAATCGTTAAGCTGAGTTTTCCACTTTGCGTTTTCTTTCCCCCGTCCCCCTTCCCCCTTTCCCCTTCGCCCTTCTCGCTCTGTTATTAAAAGCCTTGGCGTCATGCACAAAACTCGGCAGTTTATTGCGATTTTTACACTTCGTTTTATGAGCCAGAGCGGAAACCTGAGCCTGAGCCTGAACCAGGGCCAGGCCAAGCGTTAGGTAGCCCAGGACTCTTTGGCCTGTCGTCATCACTAATCCGCTTGTATTTCATAATCCTTACGCCAAACGCGGAATGCAGAAGAAGACGAGAAAAAAAAGTGCAAAGTGGCTGGAAAATTTATTTCATTTTTATTAAAGCAACATTAACATGGTGGGGGCGCAGGGGAGCAAAGGTGTGGGTGGATGATGATGATGTTGGTGACACGCGTGGCTTGTCAAAGCCTCAGAAACAGCTGCTGCCTTTGAACGGCCTAGAGGTGGGTATAATTTGTTTTCTTTTTTTTTTGGTTTGTGAGAAATGGGAATTGAAGGGTGAGTTGGGTCTCAGCTACTTATAAATATGGCACTCTTACTTAGGCAGAGAAGCGACTTTTCTATAAAACTGACTACTTTGACTACGGCCAAGAATTGTTTAGGCTCGATTTCAACATCCCTTAATACCTTCTAAGCCTTATCTTACGGTCTTAATGAAGTAGAGCGGTTCATGTATAACTCTTAGATTGGTAGTCGTCGCAGCCTGAAAAGTTTTGTTTTTAATTTGCTAGAAAATTTTGGTTTCTCAACGTATATAAAATGGAA